>ML783150.1:949672-974751 GCA_009831015.1 Picea engelmannii | reverse complement strand
CTAAGGAAACTATTAAGTGGGTCACTAGCTGACACCTATATGACTTACTCCTCCTTTGGGCTTGGAATGACTATTAGGTCTTGATATTGATATTGTATTTTTTTTTAAATACCTACACAAAGGTGGCAATTGTGATGTCTTTCGCTGTCTTCCTGTCGCTATTGCCACATCCAAGACATCTCTCTTTCCACCTCCAAGATTGTCACTCCCATAGAAACCACATCGGAGCTAATACCTCATCCCGTTGGTCTTGCCACCTTCAGAACATCTCTCTTGCCACCTCTGAAACGTCTCTCTTGCCATGTCTGAAACGTCTCTCTTGCCACCTTTGAAACGTCTCTCTTGCCACGTTTGCAACGTCGGTCTTGCCACGTTTGAAACGTTGGTCTTGCCACGTTTGAAACGTCTCACTTGCCATGTTTGCAACATTGATCTTGCCACATTTGAAACGTCGATCTTGCCACATTTGAAACATCGATCTTGCCACGTTTGAAATGTTGGTATTGCCACATTTGAAATGTCTCACTTTCCATGTTTGAAATGCCGGTCTTGCCACATTTGACACGTCGGTATTTCCATGTTTGAAACGTCGTCGAAAAAACGACTTCATGTGAAACGACGTTTAAGGGGGTCCGAGGTTTGTCGGTCTTCCGACAATAGAAAGTTGCAATTGCGTCGAACGCGCCGTTGGAATTTGACCCAAATGCACTAGTGGGGGCAGTGCCCCCGAAAAAAAAATTCACACCGGGATGACATATTACCGAGACGACATATTTCCGGGACCACATGATATTTAGGTGGTTTTTCGGCACATGGTTTTTTGCCGATGGTTTTTGATTTCCAGTTAAGGAATTAGGGTTTTGGACTAATCCAGGTCATTGGGTTAGGGTTTTGGATGTCGTTGGCTCCTATATGTATATTGTATTGTAAACAATGTAACACAATGTATGAATATAATATATGTTGGTTTTCCTGGTTTGGGTTTCCAGGTGAAAAATCTCTGTGTAATGTTTGCATTTGCCATTGTATATTTTCTATTCTTTTCTGAATATTTGTTTACAGTAGACATTGTACAAGGTTAGGATTTACATCCTTGACTTGACATGTCATGCCTTTTCTTTCCTTGACATGCCATGCCTTTCCTTGAAATTCCTTGTCTTGCCTTTCCTTGACAAGCCATGCATTGCCTTGCCTTTCCATGCATTGTCTTGACAAGTCATGCCTTACCTTGACATGTCTTTCCTTGCCTTGGCATGCCTTGCCTTAACAATCCATTCCTTTCCTTGACAAGCCATGCCTTTCCTTGACATTTATTTCCTTGCCTTCACATGCCATTCCTCTCCTTGACAAGCCTTGCCTTGCCTTCACATGCCATGCCTTGCCTTGACATTCCTTGCCTTTCCTTGCAATGTCTTTCCCTGACATGCCTTGCCTTGACAAGCCATGCCTTTCCTTGACATGTCTTATCTTGCCTTGACATTCCATGCATTGTCATGCCTTACCATGTCTTTCCTTGCAATGCCTTGCCTTGCCATGAATTCCCTTTCCTTTCCATGTCTTGCCTTGACATGCCATGCCTTGCCTTGCCTTTCCCTGACATGCCTTGCCTTGAATTAACATGTATTTCCTTGACACACTTTTCCTTGAATTTTCCATTGAAGTGCCTTGCCTTGACATGTCATGCCTTTCCTTGACATGCCATGACTTGCATTAACATGCCTTGCCTTGCCTTGCCTGGATCAAACCCAACTATGACAGTGATAGCTTACTTGATATGGTTCTATTCATTATTACTAGTATCACCATTGGTTCATGTTCCTCCCTTTGTAACTACATTGATTCGTGAGGATTCGTCCCTCCTAATATTAAAATTGATCATATTTTCATTACTTTTGCAATAAGTCGGGGCAGTTTTCTATTAGGTGCCCAATTTTCCATCAATGGTTACACCTCAACTTCCTTAAGTGAGGAAAAAATTAAGAGACATGTCCCACCTCATCACATAACCCTCACATCCTCCATGGTCTCCACTTCTAGCTATGGTATCGACTTCATTAATCCATAAATAAGTAATTTTGAAACTTTCTGCAAGTGCTTGCAATGCTCTAGAGTTATCCTCCTTGTAGGTATTAGTGTTGTAAGAAATATGATACATGGTTATAGGTACTAAGGAGTACTTACATAGAATGCAATACATACGTGGTAGGTGATCAACAAATTCCCAATCACATAGTGTTCATTAGTAGTATTAACTAGAAATATCATCGGTGGTGGGAGTGGGTTGGGAGCTCCTACTCCACTCTTTAATGAACGATAGTTGTTCACAACATGGTCTTTAGTTCTTCATACTATACACCAAAATTGCTCTCTTGTATTCTTGATTTTAGATAATTCTTGGATCTATTTATCCAATGTTGAAATATATGTTTTTCATAACATAATTTCAAAGTTTAGGTTGGTATTTGCAACCATGGAAGTTGATGAGCCATCTAGGGTAGTTCTTCAGTGCAAACAAAATACTTGTTTCCTACTTTTGTCTTCTTTACTTGTGTTAATACTTCTATAGAAGTGTTAATTACCTATTTCATCAATGGAATCTTAGTAATGGTTATCATCCCTTTGATGAAGAATTCCTTGTGTTGATGAATGAAAGGGGTGAGATAAATTTCCCATGAGGTTGTGAAATCATTGGTCATAAATCCAAGCACTTTCTCCCCAAAATTTTCCTAATATCCTTTAGTTCAACATAGTCACGTGATTCTCTAACTAGATTTTAGAACTCTATGATGAATCCATTGTGTAACTCTAACAATTATTTTGTTGAATTCCCTGTTAGAACTTGGACAAAGCTCATTTTCCAATAAAGTGATATCCCTCTCAAGGTGGTCTAAAATTCTCTAGGCTACATTTGCAATCATTTTGGATCAACTATTTTCTCCAAGGAACACTATGGTTAGTCACCATATCCAGTTGTATATAATTTTTTCTTTTAATGTAGGACCTAATTTTCTCAATTATGGAATTTCTCAGCCCTTGGAAACTTGATTGCATGACAGACCCTCTAGTCTTGTTGTTGTTAACAACCCTTTGCCTTTATATCCTATTGTCAACTTAGTCCTTTTGATAGTGATTTTATCAAATCCATTTGTATTTCTTCTTGTTCTGACATTAACAATTTGTATGATACCTACTAAGTATGCTTGCACTTTTTTACTATTCTATGTTCAAGAGAATTGGACATTTCTTATCAGAACTTAGGACCATATCATTGTCACATTTGGAACTGAAAAGGGGAACCACTAGGTCATGCGTCTGTGTCTTTTGTCTGCTTCTATGGCCTTATTCATGATTATCTTTATTCACAACAATCACTTTAATTATGCATCCATAAATGTAAATAACCTTGTCATTTACCATTGGAGGATTGGTAAGAAACATGGGGCTTCTTTTTCACTTAAGTGAAAATCATAAACATGGTTGATTGCTTTAGGGTAACCTATGACACGTGTTGATCGAGAATGAAAAAGATGTTCATCAAAATAATAGCTCCTTCACTACAAGCACTATATCGATTTCATTCTATGGCAAACTTATGTGAGCCAATGACTGATTATTTTATTCTTCCAATTTTAGGACAATCTCATCCTCTGAAAGTAGCATCCTATCTTACTCAAATGAAATTTGTTTAATGTGAGAAGATATGAAGTTTACCTTTGGGGTTGTTTTGTATGCCAAGTGGCATACACATGAGCCCATTGGGCTTGTCATGTATTCCAATTGGCATAGACAGCAGACCTAGTGGGTTTTTGTGTATGCCACTTGGCATACACAGCAGGCCCAATGGGTTGTTATGTTTGCCACCTGGCATACTCAACAAGCCCAATGGGTTGCTTTGTATGCCAATTGGAATACACAACAGGCCCAGTGGGTTGTTGTGTATGCCACTTGGCATACAGAGTAGCCCACTGGAGTTGTTGTGTATGCCACTTGGCATACAAAGCAACCCACTGGAGTTGTTGTGTATGCCAAGTAGCAAACACAACAGTCCACTAGGCATGTTGTGTATGCCTATTGGCATACATAGAAGCTCGTTGGGCCTGTTGTGTATGCCAATTGGCATACACAACAGACCCAGTGGGTTTCTCTGTATGCCAAGTGGCATACACAACAGCCCCAAAGGTAAGGTTCATATCTCCTCACTACAAAGTGGTTTTTCCTCTTCTATGCTTGAAATCCCTAGTGATAAGGATGTGGTTCTCAAGGTAGATTAATGGATGTTTGAATATTTTAGGTTGTTTCTCATCCCTTGGACCAAGAAATTCAACTTGAGGTTAGCTAGAAGAAATAATATTTATCTATGGGTTAGGCTCTAAGGCTTACCATTCAAATATTGGACCCAATAAGTTCTTTTAGATATACAAAATAGATCATAGGGACCCTTCTAGCACCTTGTAGTTGAATCCATATCTTTGAAGTTTGAGGTGATCCCATGATTTTGGTGTTAATGGACATTAGCGAAGATCTTATGGATAAGATCACTTTAGGTTTGTAGTGAGCATAGAAGGGTGTTAACTCTAGACTATGGGAATGTACTTTTCAAATACCATTTTTGTCACCAAACAAGACAGATCCTCAAAGACTGCACTCTCAAGTAGATGGCATACAAAATAAGAAAGTAAATGAAAAAGGAAGCATGTTTACCTTTGGAAGCTACTTATGTCAGTTCAAGAAGTGACCATTTAGGAATCTAGATTCAAAAAATATGCATGCATTGAAAATGAATCAACCAATTAGTCGACCTAGTTAGGACTGCTTAGTCAATCTTAATCAACCAATCAAAAAAAATCCAGTGAGTTTGTAAAATGCTTAACTTTCTTTAAATCAATATTCCTAGTGATATCCAAAAGTTGGGTTTATCGCACACTCAAACATTCCATTTTAAATTCAACTTGGAGTATTAAGATGCAACATTATCTTAACACCCCCCCTAACGACAATGTCCTAAAGCCTAACCAAAAGAAATAAGTTAACAAAATTATCATTTGTTAATGGTTTCATAAAGATATCGACATTCTAATGATATGTTATGCAATAGATAAGAGATATCACATTCTCTTGCACCAACTATTTAAGATAGTGTGCATGATGCTCAACATGATTTGTCTTTCTATGTGCAACATGGGTTATGAGCTATTTGAATTGCACTTTGATTATCACAATACATTGTAGTCAAATCCATGCAAGGAAGTCCAAGTTCACCCATCAGATTGTGAATCCAAACTATCTTGATAGTTGCCTTCACTACTCTCCAATATTCATCTTTAATGAAGAATAATGAAACAACTTTTTTCTTTTTGCACTGCCAAATAATTTGATATGGTCCGAGCTGAAATACATAGCTAGCAGTTGACTTCCAATTATCCACATCACCAATGCAATCAGACTCTATATATCCCATCAACTAATTCCAAATTTGTTGAAATACTTGATGTTAAGCTAATACATACCTTTGACATACTATACAATCTACTTTGAGACCTTCATCCCTGTGTCATATTTGCAGTGTGCCTCGCTAAGCTAAACCCTAGTTCTAGAGATCCTCTAACAAATAATTCTATGTGCAAAGAAATCACGGGAGAGGGATCCCCCTAGCTAGAATCTGTTGCTAGGAATCCAAAAGAAATGGCGTTTCTTCAATCCAAGACACGATTTGGGTGTTATGGTGAGTTGCAACTCGCCTCTTGAATCCATTCAGGGACACAATGACAATTTTATATGGGGAACAAAATCACAATCGAGCAATGTAATTGAGTTTTGTAAGCTTTGGAAGGTATGTATTTTCAACACCCACATGACCACAATGCCCACAATCGCCCAACACAGGAGTTGTGAAAGTCGACCCCCTGTGTCTCACTAAGGTAAGCCCTAGTTCTGGAGGTCCTCTAACAAACACTTTTCTGGGCGACGAAATCACAAGAGAGGGGTCCCCCTAGCTGGAATATGTTGCCAGGAATCCCACATAACTAGTGTTTCGTCGATTCAAGGCATGGTTTTGGTTCTATGGCGAGTTGCAACTTCCCTCGTGAAGCCATTCAGGGACACGATGATAATTTGGTTTGGGGGCACAAAATCACAACCGAGCGACGAAACTGATTTCTATAAGCTTCATAAGGTCAGTATTTCCAACACCCACACAACCACAATGCCCACAATCTCCCGACATAGGAGTTGTGAAAATCGACCCCCTGTTTTGGATTTTCATTGTGCGTCACTAAGCTAAACCCTAGTTTTGGAGATCCTCTAACAAACACTTTCTAAGCAGCAAAATCATAGGAGAGGGGTCCCCCTAGCTAGAATCTCGTGCCATGAGTCCAACATAAATGGTGATTCATCAATCCAAGCCACAATTTGGGAGCTATGGCGAGTTGAAACTCGCCTCCTGAAGCCATTCAAGGACACAATGACAATTTGGTATGGGGGCACAAAATCACAACCAGATGACTTAATTGATTTATGTAAGCTCTGGAAGGTTCGTATGAACAAATCCCACACAACTGCGGTGCCCATAATTGCTCGACATAGGGGATGTGAAATATGACCCCCTGTGTCAGATTTGCATTGTGTCTCACTGAGCTAAACCCTAGTTTTGGATATCCTCTAACAAACACTTTTATGGGCAACAAAATCATAAAAGAGGGGTCCCCTATCTAGAATGCGGTGCTAGGAGTCCAAAAGAACTGGCGTTTCGTCGATCTTAGGCATAATTTGGGTTCTATGGCAAGTTGCAACTCATCTCTTGAAGCCATTCAAGGACACAATGACAATTTGGTCCGGGGGCACAAAATCACAATCGGGCAACGTAACTGAATTTTGTAAGCTCCAAAAGGTTTGTATAACTCCCACATGACCACAGTACCCACAATCGCCTGATAGAGGGGATTTGAAATTTGACCACTTATGTCAGATTTGTATTGTGCCTCATTGAGTTAAACCCTAGTTCCAGATATACTCTAACAAACACTTTTATGGGCGACAGAATCACACAAGAGGGGTCCCCCTAGCTAAATATGTTTCTAGGAGTCCAACAAAACTAATGTTTCATCTATCTGAGGCTTTGTATGGTTGGGAATCTCATATTTATGGTGAGAAAGAGAAATTTTGGGTCAAATGATTGATTGATTGATTGGAGAGAATAGATTCAATCAGAACCCAACTAGAGGATCCTTGCCTACACATTGATTTATGAAGGTTGGTCATTGTATTGTTTCATTGTTTGATGAAATACTATCTTCTTCATCATGAATCTTGTTGATGAAGACGAGGTACATGGAGAGCTTACTGATGAAGGAAAAATCTTAAAGTTTTGTTTCCATGATGCCCATAGGGCCATGAAGGATTTATGGTTCTTTCAAGAAGTTATTGTAAAAACCCAATGTTTGTCAAGGCATTACGGTCTTTGCATGTTCAATTTTTCTACGAATACAAGGTCCTAAGGTTTTTTACCACTCAATTTGTCCTCTCTGAATGTGCAAGGTCTTCACTAAAGACAAATAGAAGGAAACTCATAAGACAAACCACTAGGACCTCAATTTTCCTTCCCACTCTTCAAGGTGATCCAAGACCATCATTAGGGAGGCTTCCCTACAAAAGATTTAAGTTCTTCAACTCATAAATGCCCAATAAAAAATATATGCTTAACCCTCTACTTTGCATGAATGCATATTAGGACAACACCCCATTCCAATGAGTTGGAAATGAGTTCAGTTCAATTTCCTCATATGAACCATATCAGGAATCCTTGTTAGATATATAGATTCCTGATCAAAATAGGCATATACAACAACTATCTTGAGATCACAATTTCTAATGAATGAATAGGGCCCCCTTCACCATGTGATATACAAATTTCCAAACATGAGAACATAGTTTTGGATACACAAAGGGAGCTAATTGCTGACATATAACATTGTAAGAATATTCCTCCATCAATGAGGCGAGCACTTGGGTGATTGAGGGTTATTATATAGCTCAAAATGTGGTTTTGTATGCTCCTGATCAACTGTTGTACATGCACCTTGATCTGTTATATGCAGACCTGTAAGAGGAATAACAAAATCCACAAATTTTCCAGCATATGGAAATCCCTTCTCTAATAGTTCTTTCATAGTTCTATTTGAAGGATGTTTTTTAAATAGTGAATTTCAGTTGTTAAATACTCTCTAATGCCAATACAACCATATGTAAAGCAACTTCTAGTGCATTTATCATAAAAATGCAAAGACCAACTTTTAGCAATGGAAATAGAGTTATCTCAAGCATACAACCAATATGAAGTTCTAGGCACAAGAGTAAGTGTTCTAATTTACAACATGATTCTAAAACCTTCCTGTGAGGACTAGAATAAAAGGTAGTTAATATTATAAAAAATTCCAAAGACACATTTTGTCAAACAGTTAAGTTGTTACCTTTCACTCCTTTTCTTATACACAAAATTTGCATGGTATTCGTGTTGTTGTTGTAAGCATGATATTTCAAGTCTGAATGGGATGAGAATAAATATTGAAATATGTGTTTCCCTACAGCTATATGGTTAATGCATAAACAGAGGATATGGACACTTAAAAAACTCAAAAGCGAGAATGTTCATGGAGAACTACTCAGTCCAGGGTAGAAGTTGACTTCCCCACTCTAATATACAAGATAACAATGAAGCATATCATACCAAAGGTGAATACCACGATTTTTGCAGAGTTAGTGCGCCCCTCAAGTGTAATACGATTTTTTGTGGGTAAACTCGGCCTCTCTATGAAATATATGCACCCAACACACACTAAATCCACCCCCACTGCATAAAAAATGTCCTTCAATGACAGTATGTAACCCAACACAAAATATTTGACCTCCTTTCAACCCAAACTCAATCAGAAAATCATGAAACTCTTCCGCCACCAAGAGAAACTCAACTGCGAGATAATAAACTTAGCTTCTATGAAGATCAAAAATCTGGATGGGGGCATTCCATATTTCCCAAATAAATGTGAATGCAAATTGGTAATGGTTTGTGTTTCATTGCGCGTGGGGTATTTTAATTTTTGAAATATCGATGGGGACGTTACATATTTCCCAAAAATTTGTGAATACACATTGTTAATGGTTTTCTTTTCTTTTCACGTGGGGTTTTTTATTTTATTTGTGTTTGAATAGTCGACGCTAAAATGGGTTCCCTTGGCACCATATTTAGCATCGACTATTGATAGAAAATGTAATCAATTTGGGGTGCAAATTGCACCTCATTTAGCGCATATTGTGGAAGATTGTGAAAAAAGGAATAAACTATGTGTTTGGGAGGTAAATCACCCACTTAAACAATAAGAAGATCCACTAAATGAGTGAGTAAATGATTGAAATTGGCTAGAGGATAGTTACCAATGTTCTCTATAGTTGTAGGATCAAAATTTCCTTAAGGAGGAGGAAACTCATCTCTTCTTAGGGGGATGCCATCAATACCCAACAAAAAAGATTATTCTTCTTTTTTCCAACTAGAGGGTTCACATTATATTGATCCCCTCCTATGGGGATATTCAAAGCATTTGGTGCTTATACTATTTCGCTTTATGAGGAATCAAGAACTTCAAGTCTATGCCTTGTTGAAGGTAACCCCGACATGAATCAAGGAGGAATACCTTGGTTCCTCCTAGAATGATAAGAAGACTGATAAACCACTTTCAAATGGTCTAAACTAAGTATAATATTGTAAACATTTGAAAATCAAAATGACGCATTTGGATTTCTAAGTGTGACACCAATCAATAGACCACTACAGAAAAACTTTGAAAAGACAATGAGCGAACACATTCCTTCAAATGCTAGTGGACAATGATTAAATCCCAAGGTACAATTAGTCAGGATCTAAAAAAGGGCCTTCCAAAGTTCAACCCTGGTCGATGGTGAGGGCCTGAATAAAACTAATGAAGCTATGGGAGATAGTTATAGTAACCCCAAAATTTTATCATCCAAAGTGAAATCCCCTTTAAAAATAATTATGGAACCTCTATGGAGGGATCTAATAGTGTTTCTCTATCTATCGTAGGTATCACAAAAACTTCTCACTTGTAGACACTCATGCAAAACCTAGAATGGGTTGCTAAGGTTGCATATTAAAACTAATAATCAGGTAGAACAGTTGTGGGTTAGGCTTTCGTGTTGGGGAGGGATACATGAAAATTTATCCTATGGGAAAAACTTTGGGTAGGAGGAGTCACTTAGAGTAACAAACCAACTATTCCAAGGTCCCATTGCATACCATTTCATACCAATGTCTCTTTTAACCATGTCAAATTTTGACCTAACCCCTAACCCCTAAGCCATTGACCCTTAAATACTTAAGCCCTAATCCCTAAACCCTTAAGACCTCAACCTTAGTTAATCACAGCTAATCCCTTAACACAAAAGCGCTAAATCCCCTAACCCCCAAGCCATTGACCCCTAAACACTTAAACCTAATCCCTAATACCTTAATCCATAAACCCCTAAGCACTTAAACATTAATCCCCTAGCCCATATTAATCCCTAAGCCATTAACCATTAAACTACCTAACCCATAAGCACCAAATCCCTTATTTATTGACCCTTAATCCCTTAAAACCTAACCTTTAATCCCTTAAACCCTAACCCCTAATACCTTAGCTATTCGTAGAAGTCAGAGAGAGTGCATAGAGTAGTTTAAATGTTTTCACAAATTAACAAAAGGAATATGGATTCTTGGATTTTTTTTTGAAAATGTAGTGACTAAGGGAATGGTGGTTGTCTTGGATATTTGATCAACATGATTTTGGTTGTGAGAAATGTTTTTGTTGACATATAGCCCTACTATCCCACTCTTAACCAATTGGATTCATGTAGATATCCTTTAGAGATACCAATAATTCAGAGTTGTTTCTGTAAAATTCCTACTAAATTTCCTTTAAATTTTTCTTCTTGTACTATTGTTTTGTTCTCAATAAATCATTGACTAGTGTAAGGTAGTTAAATAAACAATAAATGTGCCCATATGGAAACTAGGGTAGCACTCCACTTGTTTAATGAGTCAACAACCTAGAAATTCCAAAAGAGTGCCCAAGATAGCAAGGTTAGTGAGGGAGTTTCCTCCAATGCAATAACCAACTCATCAAATGATGGATCTCATGGACATGTGTGCAATAGTGGCCCCCTTGGTTGTCATAACAAACCCCTTAAAGAGATGTATTTCCTAAAAATGTGTGCCATTAGTACCAATGCATTGGAAAGCAACCATCTATCCTCAAACCAAGGGCCAAAAGTGGGACAACCTAGGAAAATACGCATAAAGGGTGAAACATCCCACTAAACCAATATGAACAAAACCCCAAAACCATGTGATAGAGCATGAAACATTGTGTTAATACCATCAATCATCTCAAAACCATGGGGCACTCTAGAACTTATATGTGTAGGGTAGTTAGGCCTCCTTAATAAATGTGCCAAGATGTAATGACCAAGGGAGAATTCCATGATATGAGTTAGCAAACTTCCTTGAAATATCAACCACATGCTAAAAATAGGGCCCCAAAGCTAGGGAACTTCTCACGAATATATCTCAACCATCGAATGGAAAACACACTTTCCAAGGAATGCACCTTAGGGATATGTTCCCTAGAGTGAGAGTACACTATCTCAAGGAGTATCAAGCGATGAGAAATTAAACTTATGGAAAACCCTTAGTTCATGGGTATCCCTCTCCATCAATGTGCTAAGGGTAAAAAAAGAGTGAACCATATATTTAAGACCCTCATCAAGCCCAATTCTCTATCAATATCCACATGTAACATGCAAGCCTCCAAATATGAAATGATTCCCCAAGAGTTGATGCTAAATGAAACAATAAGTATCAAATCCACAACTGATAGCCATCAAGACACACATCCTCCAAATACAACCTACTTGGGAAGGGTCTTCAAACTAGTACAATGCCTCATACAATATGAGGGGTAACGTGTAGAAATTCCAAATGAGCGTCTTGGAAGAAATTCCATGAAATTTCAAGAGAGTTTTGATTCTGTAGATGGGAATGATGAATGATGAAAATGATTATACCGCATAATGAAGGTTCATGCAAATGTGGAGGATGTCTAAGATTATGCAGGGATGTTAGGCATCCTTGACTCTTGAAACCATCGTATACCATCAAGGCACGTGTCTCATCTAACCATGTCAAATTTTGACCTAACCCTTAACCCCTAAGCCATTGACCCTTAAATCCTTAATCCCTAATCCCTAAACCCGTAAGCCCTCAACCTTAGTTAATTACTAATCCCTTAACACAAAAGTCATAAATCCCTTAACCAGCCGCAAGTCATTGACCCTTAAACACTTAAACCCTAATCCATAATCCCTTAATCCATAAACCCCTATGTCCTAAGAACTTAAACATTAATCCCCTAGCCCATAATACCTAATCCATTAACCATTAAACTATCTAACCCATAAGCACCAAATACCTTATCTCTTGACCCTTAATCTCTTAAACCATAACCCCTAATTCCTTAACCCTTAATCCTTTTACCCAAAATCCCTAAATCCCATAATCCTCAAAGTCCCTATCCAATTATAAACCCCCAACACCTCAACTAATTAACTATTTAGGCACATCCGGTTCTAAACCCCATTCACTGCTCACTGTGTGACCTTGGTGGATGACATTGGTGATGTGCATGTTGGAATACATTCCATGAAATTTCAAGAGAGTTTCGACAAGCATTTCGTAGATGTGAATGACAGATGATGACAATGATATTGTATCATGAACGTTGATGCAAATGTGGATGATCTCAAATATTATGTGGGGACATCATGTATCCTTGAGTCTTGAAACCCTCACATACTATCAAGGCATGTGTCTAGTCTAACCATGTCAAATTTCAACACATACATGAACATTTTGAAGAAATTTCAAAGTTGGCCCCATTCACTACTCAATGTGCGACATCGAAGGATGAAATTGGTTATTGGCCAGTTGGAAGAGGTTACATGAAATTTCAAGAGAGTTCTGATAAACCCCTAACTCCCCTAACCCTTGATCCATTGAACCAGCTTAAATCCTTAAGCCCTAATCCATAACTAACCCTTAATCCCTCAACCTTAGTTAATCACTAATACCTTAACAAAAAATCCTTAAATCCCCTAACCCCTAAGCCATAAACCCTTAAAAACTTAACACTAATCCCTAATCCCTTAATCCATAAACCCATATGCCCTAAGCACTTTAATCCCCTAGCCCATAATCCCTGATCCATTAACCATTAAACTATCTAACCCATAAGTGCCAAATCCCTTAGCTCTTGACCCTTAATCCCTTGAACCCTAACCCCTAATCCATTAACCTTTAATCCTTGTACCCCAAATCCCTAAATTCCATAATCCTCAAAGCCCCTATCCACTTAACCCCCAACACCTCAACTAATTAACTATTTAGGTTAATTTGGCTACATCCAGCACTACTTCTGATGCAATTTCTAGCACTAACTGCGGCGTTAAATTAGGCACTAAAAGGGGTGCTATTTTTGGCATTAAATGGGGCGTTGTTTCCGACGCTAAAGGGGGTGCTATTTCTGACACTAAATGGGGCGCAATTTCCAGCACTAAATGGATCGCAATTTCTGGTGCTAAATGGGGTGTAATTTCCAGTGCTATTAGTGCCTAATTTAGTGCCTAAATTTTTTGGTCAACACAAAAAATGCCATAAATATTTCCATCCCGATAAATAGCACCGATTTAAAAAAAAAAATGAAGAAAGATACACTAAAACCAAATTTGGAAGCAAAAATGTGAGCAAATCATAGGGATTTGTTGTAGTGTAGCGAACCAAAGTTCCTAGGGCATACCTTTATTCGTAAAATTAGTCATTCGGACCGAAAAGGGGTAAACTACCATCGAACATATGTGCCTTCAAATTTGATTTTGGCAAGCATGAAGGACAACAAGATCACTGGACAATCTTTTCAATTTTTGAGAATTTGAAAAGGGATTAGAGAAGACTCCATGGGGGATTCTTTTCTCAAGTAATCCATATGAGATTGAAAATAATAAATAAACTCTCGTTGGATGTTGCTTTCAAAATTTAAGCAAGCTTGAAAGACAACAAACCATGTACATTATGGAATACTGTGGGTAAGGCCAAGAATGATGACTAGAAAGAAGAATGAGGCTTCAATATGTAATCATGGTAGGACTAACAAGTACTCCCAATCCTATAGATAAAACTCACAGAATGGACACCAAAAATGTAGCAAACGATCTACTTAGGGAATCCATGTAGAGGTAGTCTCTACCACCTAATTAAGACACTTCTAAAGAAGCAGAGAAGGTTATGTGTCGCACTTCGGTGGGATCGATCCTATGGCAAGGTGGAAAAGTCAACAATATGCAGAATGCAGGGAGTGAAAACCTAACCTATGTGCAAAAGTTTAAAAAAAATGAATTTTAGCATGGGATGATATAGGTGTAACCCATCTCAAGAAAATTACCAAACCGAAAGGACAAGTCCATCAGAATGACCCAAAGATAACTCAAAAGAGAAATCAAGTAGCCACCAAGTCATGAAAGGTGAAAAAGGGGACCAAATTGTGGAAAAAAGGGCCAAAAAAGTCTATAAATAGAGGCGGAAAACTCATTTTTACCATTGCAATTTGGAAAATAACAAAAATTTCAAAAAAACCCTTCCTCAAAACGTGAATTCAAGGAGCTACGATGGACAGAAAACCCTCACATTTAGACCAAGTAAGTATAAATCAGCCTCTCCTTTATTTTAGTTCGTTTATTTGTATTTAATTTTATGTTTTAGAGGCATGTGCCCTTGTAAAAGGGTTGTGTATGTGTGTACGTGGGTTGTCCATTCTCATCTTGCGTATGTACACAGACAGAGTAATACTCAGCCCACGCACATACACGACTGTCTTAAAGATAGCCTGCGTATGCTCTCTTTAAAGTTCAAAAAAGAAAAAAATTAAAGACTAAAACCTCTCCATCTTGTATGTGACAGGATGTGTGTTCACTGGAGAGAAAGAGAAAATGAGGAGCTTGATGTTTTGGTTGAGGAGGATCCTGGGGCCATTGCAATGTTAAAACAGTGTGGCTTGTGGAATTTTTTTCAGTGTCCGTTCATGAGGGAAAAAACAAGGTTGCTCAATGCTTTGGTAAAGTATTGACATCCTGATGCAGAGGCGTTTATGCTAGAGGGTCAATAATTGACCCTCACAACAGAGGATATCTATTTCTTGACTGGCCTCTCTAGGAGAGGAGAACTGTTCAATCTGGGGACCTTTTCTCCAGGGTCGTACAACATCGAGGATTACATCAGGATGTATTGTGAGGATGGTATTGAGAAAGTAGGTTCTTAGGTGTTGATTCACAAGATTACCAGCCTCCCCCTTCACATCATATTATTCATGATTGGGCGGATGACAAAATCCACAACACTCCACCAGGCCTTCCATGAACAGATGCACTATGCAATTTAGTGCTTAGAGGCTACCATTTTCGATTAGAGTACTACCATGCTGACATGCATAAAGAAACAACTTACAGAATGTCATAGGCGGACAACCAATAACTTCATGTTCAACATAGTTTTATGCTCTTGAGAGAGAGAGAGTTCCTAGTATCAGCCCGAGAGAGACAGTACGGGGGCATATTGCCTCCTTCCCGACATTGTGCAAGTGGGTAGTTTTGTTTCCTAGACAGGGTGAAGGAAGAACCCAGGAGGTGTTTGATGATAAATTATTTGACTGGTGGGCTCGTCAGATTCTAGTCATAGAGGACTATCCCTATGCAAGGATTAGTTTCCTTAGAGATCCTGACATGCACGTGCCCTCTGGTAAGGAGTGTAGCGAGATAGGTAACACATTTTTTTAAGTTATTAATTTTTTAATTTTTTTTATATATTATCCTTTTTATATATATGTCAGAGTTCTAACTTAAAGATATATTATATACAGATGTAGGACTTGTTCGGCCAGCAGAATTTGCTAGGACCAGATGTCATCCTCAACTAGAGGTCGGACCAGTAGGAGGAGGAGGACACCTAGCCGGAGAGGCTAAGAGAGTGTTGCAGTGAGTAGAGAGAAACCTCACGTCTCTCACTCATGCAATACCCATGGCAGAGATCGAGGATCTTCCCCCGACTATGCAGCCACATGTAGTGGGGTGCCCAGGACATGGGTCCAGTTATTCTAGCATCTTGTGAACATCATAGTTCACTACAGCAGGGCCCATAGGCCTATACCTTAGATAGTGTCGGACCACTTATGTGCCGAGGGAACGTTTTTGTACTATGTACTGGAGGGCTTAATCCCAAATATGTATACCAGCTATTTTTTAGGATTTAATGCCCACTTTGTACTCGGGACACNATATATATATATATATATATATATACATACATATTTTATTTCTTATGGATGACATTTTTACAAATGTATTTACATGTGTATGTGTGTGTTTTAATTTTACATGTGAGCAACATGCCAATCTAATACTTGATTAGCTAATGTATTAGTTAGTTGGTTAGATCTCCTAGGAACATGAATATAAGTGATATAATCAAAAAATCATTCTAAGAGACGTACCCTAAGGAATCATCGGTGAAAAGTGGAATCGTAAACGCAGTAAACCCCATTTATCTGGGACATGACCAATTGAGCGTCTAAATAAACCCGGAGGTGACAACTACCACGTGACAAGGCATCACATAGTAATTCTATCACTGCATTGTACTCGAAAACTTTATTGGTTGCTTCACCTAGAAAAATACCTCCAGAAGATAGCAACTGGTCACCAGGTGTAAAAATCACCCAAGCTCTGAAAGCAAGCCTCTAAGTGTGTCGTTTAGCATCATCTATGAACCCAACATAAAATTATGATTCACTTGACATTTGCCACATTGAAAAAGAGAACATAAATAACTACACATCCATAAAACAAAAAGACAAAAATGTATAAAAAACTGTACATATATACAAGAAGTCACACTCAAGCAACCTACCTAAGTGAAACACCTCTTAAGGTAGAGCCCATTTCTGGGCTCCGCTAAGGCATTACCCTCGAAATCAACTAGATGGTAAGAACCCTTTTCTAAGAACTCTTTCACAATGAAAGGTCTGAACCACATGGGTTTGAACTTGCCTGCACCCAAGGGATATTTTTCCTAGTCATAGACCACGACAAGATTGCCTTCAGAGAAAATTTGAGGGTGAATGGACCGATCATATTGACATTTGACTCATTGCTTATGAGCCTCATTAGCCAAGGTTGCATCTCCACGCTTCTCATCAAGTTGCTCGAGATATAAAATCTGTTCCTCAAGTGGTGTAGTGTCGCGCAATAGTTTCACTACCAAATTTAGAAAAGGGATTTGAAACTCAATAGGAAAGATTGCCTCCAGCCCGTAGATGAGTTGAAAAGGGTGAAAAATTGGTAGCAGTATTTACAGAAGTTTGTTAATCCCATAGCGTCAAATATAACATCAAATGCCAATTTGACTTGGATGAATTGATCGTTCGCTGAAGAATAATCTTGAGAGACTTATTCACAGTTTCTACCTAACTATTCTCTTGCAGGTAATAGGGTGGTGAATGTTCTTGTTTAAACCCAAGATTTGATGCTAATTTGGTCATCATTTTGTTCTGGAAGTGACTACCATGGTTAGTGACAATCTCCTTCGGGATATCGAATCTAGCTACTATCTGATTGAAAACAAAAGGGTAGTAGTTTCCCCATCATTATTAAATGTTGGCATAGCTTCGACCTACTTAGTAATGTATTCTACTACTACGATGATAAAGAGATGACCCCAGGTAGAATTTGGGTGACATGTAGTGAAATCAATCCCCCACTTGGTGAAGGGACTTACAATAATAACCAGAAACATAGGAGTTGGTTCTGCCCGCAACTTCCGACATAATATATGGAAGGGGTGACACTTCTTGACCACCTTAACATAATCTTTGATTAACGAGGGCCAAAATTATCCAGCACAAAGAATATTTTGGGTTGTCTCCAACCCAAACAAATGACCTCCACATTCTCTGGTGTGGCAGTCGTTTAAAACAAGCTCTACTTCTTCGTGAGTAAGGCATCGTTGAATAATGCAATCCACCCCTCGATGATACAAAGTGTCATTGAGGATGAGATAGTTTTGTGCTTGGTGTCGTATTCATCGACGCTCATCATGGGAAGCAGAAGCAGGGTACTTCAAAGTATGAAGATACATAAGTATATCTCCATACCAGGGGTCCGAAGATGCGGTCAGAAAAAAGATCTACATTAATTGGTGACTCTTTGGGTGAAATATCACCACTTTCAACCGAAAGTTTTGAGCTATGTGAAAACCAAGGACTTTTTAGATTTCACCAAAATAGAATCCAAGTCAAATTGTTGTAGGATAAATATCCATCAACTGATTTTTCCACCGATGACCCTTCGTGTTAACACATATTGAAAAGGGTTGATGTTGGGCACAGGCCAGTTTTGAGGTAAAATCATGACGTGGGAAGCAAATGCGCATGCAGAAGAAGCAGCACATGTAAGGAATATGTGCATGCAGGAAAAGAAACACGTGAAAAACAAACGTGCATACAGAAGAGGAATGCATGCGAGGCACACATGCAAGAATACCTAGCCATGATATGGTTAGGGTTTTGGTAAGAATATGTAACGACTTGTAACAACTAGTAAGCCAAGAACATGTATAAATAGGTACCTAGGAGATCTAGGTTGGGGGTCCTCGGCCTGAGGTTCGGAGTGGGATGTCATGTTGGTTTTTCATTGTTATCATATTGTTATTCTGATCTATGTTTGTAACATGTTGATATGAGGATAGGAAATAAGGTAGATCTTGAGGGTTAGATCACAGGCTGAGGAGCCTGGTGTGATCTAGTCTGCCTCATTGTAAGATCTCGACATGTTTTGATGGAGAGTTGTAATCTGCAAGGAACTGTCGTTTTGGAACTAGAATAATAAAAGAGAAGAGCATCCAAATATATGTGGATGTAGCCCAGGAGGGGTGAACCATAATATATTGTGTGTTATGTGATTGAGTGTTATTTATCTCTTTTGTTGTTAGTGATTAAATGTTAAACAAATGTGTGAATGACTAGATAGATCTGTTACTTTACATGCATGAGCAAAAACGACAGGGTATTCCATACAAGTTTAATGTTAAAGTAATAAATAAAGAATATAGAGTTTAATTGTAGATCCCCACTCATTTCCCAGACTGCAAGCACTTGAGCATTGCAGCCACCCATAAGAACTATCTCGGGTGAGACTACATAGTGCATCCTGTGTGTTGTGTTTCCTTTTGGTTTACTAGAAGGGCCGATAGTTTTAAGAGGGTTTTATAGGAAACCAAGTGGACCTGAACTTGGGTCAACCCAAGAAGGGTAACAAGAGTAAACTATAAACCAACAAATGGTTTTGTTGCCGGTTGGAACAGAAAGGGATTGAGTGAATGAGATTTGTTGAAGAATCGTGAAGATCTGGTGACACAATGTTAAAAGAATGAGAATATAAAAAAGGCATGTTGAGACCATGGAACCCAACGAAGGTAGAGATTGCGAGATGGTTAAAAACAAAGGAGTTGGAATTTGCACAAAAATATAATAGAAACCAAAAGTTAACACCACGCAAATATTTGGACAAGTATATATTCAGCGACTTGCATGGAGTATTTTTCTGTGATTTCCCGCATGTGTTGTAGGAGTGGATATTGAGGTTGAAAGACAACTACCCTACAAATCAGATCATACAAATAGAATGGAATCCTATTGAGATCGTGCATCTACAACAAGTTGACAATAAATTTACGTGCGCAGTATATTTCTGGTTAGACAGCATTGTTGCGGGATTTATCACAGAACTTGCAATAGATACTGTGAAGTCTTATAGCATAGAAGAGAAAGAGTTCCTGAAGGGACCTCAAGGTAGGTATATCAGATAATTGTATACTTCCATAAAGATGTTATTGTATAACAAAGGGGTAATGACAATGGCCTCAGACAGCTAAACTTCCCTGCGTGCAAGGGAGAAGGGGGGAAGCACTAACAAGAGACAGAGAAATGGAGAAAGAGATGGATAAAGGAAAGAAGGATGAGGCCTTGGATCCAATCATGATGGAGGAAGACAATATCAAGAAGATCATGGAAACAACTGGAAGGACACGTAGTGGAGTACCCTACCAATATAAGATGAACAATAAGAAGAGAGCCATAGCCACAAGGGAAGCCTTGAAAAGTGATGAAGAAGAGGTAGAGGATCTCTGGGCTATGGAGCAGATTGAGGAAATATTGTGTGTAACATATGAAAGGAAGACAAGAGGCCCAAGAGAAGAAACCAGAGGCATAAATCCTATCCATATCAGTGTCAATGTGGAACCCATAAACAAATGTGCGACTAATACACCAGAAAGAACACCATTGTTTAGGAAACCAAATTTCAGTGGAGGAAACACAGCAGGAAGTACATCTACACAAGGAGAAAAAATTGGGGGAGCCAGTTCAGGAAGCATTAGTCAAGGATCTACACTGCACAGAGGCAGTAGCTCAACATTTAGGATGGAATGACATGATCCCACCATCAGGTTACCAGAATTCAAGGGAGAGGTTTCGGAGGACCCTGAGAAGCACTTGTTCATATGTCAAAAGATCTAGGAAGCAAAGAAAATCACAAATGAGGATACCAAAATTTCATAGTTAGTCATCACGCTAAGAGACCGCACACTAGATTGGTACATGATCTTAGCTGCAAATAGTCCACTAGCAAAAACTAGAATGATTGTGGATATCAAGAAGTTGTTGATAAATGAATTCCAAAATCCTATCTCAGAGGATCAATACATGAATGAGATGATAGATATCAGAAAAAAAAAACAAGAGAATCTATCTGGGAGATAGACCAGAGATTCAAACGATTGAAGGGAAAGTTGAAGTATGTCATGACATATATGGAGCATAGGCATCTATTTGTGAATTCACTAATACCACACTTGAAATACCCTTTTAGAAAAAAAAAAGTTTCAGATCCAGGTAGAGGCTCTGTAGGAAGCCTTGCAACTAGAAGAGAGCCAATATCAGAAGACAAATCCAACAATAGAGGAGCTCAAGAAAGACCTGAAGAATCTAACATTTCAATTAAACCAAAACAGGAGTAAGGACAAAAGAGAAAATGTTTGGTGTACCACATGTAGGATAGAAGGTAGGATAGAAGGACACCACAAGAATGAATGCCCAACATTTGTGCAGTACATGGAAACAAGACTACCAAACCCTTTTCCATCAGGATGACTATAGTGTGATATCTGTAAGACACATGGGAATGATCCATATCACTATCCAATGATGCATAAATACCAGATAGTGCCTAAGAGTTCATATTTCAACTTTTACAAGTTAGTAGGCCATGATGACAAAGATTATAGGACAATGGAGCTGATGAGGTAAAGAACATTAGACACCTATAGGGTGCAGGCATAGATGATGACATGGAAAGTTTCACCATAGTTTATCCAAGTACCAGCCCCATATAACATTGCACCACAACAATATAACACTGTGCATCTGCAGTACAATACCGCGCAGCCATAATACAATACCACGTAGCCACAGTATAATCCCACACAGTATAACCAGGTGCCACAGTACAATGCACCATGAGGAGATCGATTTATCTACAGAGGTGAAGGATGAGGTAGAGGAGGCCTTGGAAGAGGGAGAGGACAAGTGGTATTCCACAACTTTCAGCAACCAGGACACTATGCAAGAGAATGTCTACTTCCACCTGCAACATGTATATATTGTCGTGAATCCGACCATGACACAGAATATTATCCGACACTATTGGGGAACATCCAAGAAAAGAGAAATCAGAACAATCAGAATGTTCAATGGATCTCTATAGAAGTGAGGGATGATGGAATAAATATCAATATAATATCAACATAGTTACGTGTGGAGGATCTAAGACAGGAGATGATGCAGTAATACAAGATCCAGCACAACACCAATGGGTGAAGAAAAATGTTGAACCACATAAGTAGTTTGATGCGTAGAATGAAAAGGAGATATTCAAGCAAGACAAACAAGAATTCTTGAAGCCAAACATTGCATCTACATCAAATGCACAGGATACTCAAGATGTTCCAACGTACGAGATGCCTTCATTACTGGATCACACTAATGAAGCACAACCCATAGGACACGTAAGTACCATAAAGGATTTGCTGCAATCTTTTGTTAAACTACTAAACGACCCATCATATATTAAAGTGTTACAAAATATGTTAGAAATATGTAGCATAGATGTAGAGGGAAATCTAGAACAGAAAAAATTTAATCATCTGCATACAAGGAGGAGGACAAGCAGAGAATTCAAACTGAATCCCAACATTGGAGATTTCAACATGGGGGATATCATATTGGATTTAGGCTCCGAAGTGAATCTACTACCCAAGAAGACATGGAAATGTATGGGAGATACCACATTAGGATATTCACCTGTTCATCTGAAACTAGCAAATCAACATAGGGTTCTGCCAATTGAAAGGCTAAAGGGTGTGATAGTAGATCTGGATGGAGTGCGCACTAAAGCCGATTTCAAAGTGATATAATAGTGTATGGCACAACACCTTATCCGGCATTGCTTGGATTGGATTGGGAATTTGATAATTAGGACATAATAAATTTGAAGACGAGGAAGATGATATTCAATTCAAGAGAGTAAACATTCATTGTGCCATTAGATCCATCAGAAGGAGAAAGGTTTATATAACCCACTTGTTTATACTTAGAGAGAATTAACCAATTATACGGGACCACTGCATGAGAATAAGATTATGTGAATCCAACTACAGATGGGGTACTCAGTTGGAGAAGTATCACGTCATGTGCGTCAGACTCAGATACAAAGTTGGAGAATTGGCAGCAATGATTACATGAAGTCTCCACAAGAAGGTGTGCAAGAATAGACCACACAATAACATGGGTAGGTACAGAGATAAGAGAACCTCCCATATTTCATGGGGTGAATGACTTAGAAGAATTACTAACAAGATACGAACATGAAGTGTTATAAAATCAAAGGCTCTTAGCTTTGGATATAGCACTCAAGGAAACACCTGCAATATGTTGGGGTGCGCACAAAGAGGCATTCAAGGACTGGTACCAATGTAAGCAATTAGTGCGCATCATATTTGGCGCAGAATAGGGAAGCAATCAATTGCAGAGATATGATGGACATGGGACACCAGCAGAACACTTGGAGAAGTGCGGAACACTATGGAGAATGACACCACCAGAATAATGGTCTCATCACTTTATTCACATATTGGAAGGGATTCCAGCAAACTGGTATGTAGACCAATAATTTCTCAGAGGCACTGCAGAATGGACACTGTTACAACAAAATTTTATAGTCACTTTCTCATTTGAACATGAGAACCCCAACATGGATTCAACACTCAAACAAATTAGAGGGGCAATATTAATTTAATAACCATAGGTTGAACTTATAACAGAGTATCAACAACAGAACAGACAAGCAATGAAAGAACTATTGTCATGCTACCATGTGCAGGAAGAAGCATCAGATGAAGATGACCCACACAACATTCAAATTACAAAAATTTAAGGAGAACGGGAGGTGGAAGGTCCATCTCTCGAATCAGAAGTATTTACTATGCCAATCAATGTGAAGAAAGTAAATATTGGGACAAATGATAATCCCAAAATGGCCAGTATTGGGGATTACTAGGATGAACAAACAGTAGAAAGAATAATAGAGTTGTTGCATGAGTACAGTGACTTGTTCCCAACAACCTTTACAGAGATGAAAGGCATAGCATGAGAGCTAGGAGAGATGAATATACCTCTCAAACCTAATGCTATATTAGTCAGACAACGACCATATCAACTGAACCCAATATACAAGAAAAAAATAAAAGCAGAAATTGACAGAATGTTGGAGGCTAGAATCGTAGAACTAGTGGAGGAATATGAATGGGTAAGCCCTATGGTAGTTCAGGAGAATAAGTAGGGAGGGATAAGGATCTGTGTAGATATCAGGAAATTGAATGATGCTTGCCTACATGACCCTTTTCCCACCCCTTTCATAGATGAGGTACTAGAGAATGTAGGGGGCCAGGAAGCATACTCATTCACAAATGGATTCTCATGCTACCATCAGATCAAGATAGTCCCAAAAGACATGTACAAGACCACTTTTGCTACAGAATGGGGATCCATACACAGTCGTGCCTTTTGGATTGAAGAATGCACCAACAATATTCTCAAGAGTAGTCATAGCTGCATTCAAAGAATTCATCCATCAGTTTTTAGAAGTATATCTGGATGATTGGACAGACTACAGTTTGTTGAAAGATCATGTAGAGGTATTAAGGATAATGTTGGAAAGATGCAGGCAGTGTCAGATATCATTAAATATCAAAAAGTGCATATTTGGGAAACCTTTTGGGATACTATTGGGCCATATAGTGTGCAAACAAGGATTGCTAGTAGATCCTGCCAAGATTATAGTGATTTCCAATTTACCACCACCAAAGTTAGTACATCAGTTGAGAGAAACATTGGGACACACATGCTACTACAAAAAAATCATAAAAGGGTATGCACGGATCATTGTACCAATGGAGAAAATGTTGAGGAAAGATAGTAAATTTCAGTGGAATGAGGACTGTCAGCAAGGATTGGACATTCTAAAAGAGAAGATGGTAACATCACCAAAACTAGTATTCCTAGATTGGGAAAAGACATTTCATGCGCATGTAGATGCATAAACCATAACACTTGGAGCTATTATGGCGCAACTAGGAGCTAGAGAGTTAGACCATCCTATAGCATTTGCAAGAAGAAAATTGTTAGATTCAAAGAAGAACTACAATACTACAGAAAGATAAGTCTTAGAAATGGTATATGCACTACAGAAGTCCAGACACTATCTACTCGGGAAACCCTTTAAAATGTTCATAGATCATTTTTCCCTCAAATACCTAGTCA
>ML783150.1:861839-945133 GCA_009831015.1 Picea engelmannii | reverse complement strand
CAGTGATTAGTATTTAGTGAGTTATTTCATTTCTTTTTCCGTTTCCCTTAGGACTTTTGATTGGCCAACGTAGCCATTAAACTCGTCAGAGTGAATTAATCCAAACGGCTTGGGTTAATTAGACAACCCTGGGCCAGATTCACTCTTCCAGTTGACGAGCAATCAATTTCACCCTTCAACAAATGGCGCTAGAAGGAGGGCCTAAATATTATTAATGGCACGTGGAGGTCGCAAGACCCCTCCCCCACCTACCCGCTCACCTATAGTAAGAAGAAGTCGTTCTGATGACAACATTGTCCCTCAAACAGCAACCACATCAAATGATGATCCATGGATCACCATTGAACCAGTAACTCCAAACCCCCCAAGGGCCGACGTACAAGAAATTGTTCGTCAATCCCTCATAAGGATGCACGGTGCAGTGGCCTATATCAGACAACTAGGTCGGCCTTTGAATCAATCATTAGACTTCTCTGATATCAGGGAGAAACTTGAAGGTATTGATCTTACCCTAAACCCTGTGGATCCAGATCACATCCTCACTCCTGCAGCAGGAGGATCTGGTATTCCACCATCACCACCCCCTTCATCTCCTTCTTCTTCTGGAGAAGAAACATCAGACAAAGGCAGTTCCTCATCTCATCCTTTGACACCACCCACACCTATGGCCAATCCGGACAATCTCCCCAGGCCTTGGCTCGATCAAGATGTAGTGGCCATACATGAGCCCCAGCATCCTTTGCCTAAACATCCAAAGATGTGGCTCCCTAAATTCGATCTAGATTCCAAGCAGATCATTGAAGATCATATCAAAAAATTCATGCTAGCCATTAGGCTCCGTAGTGTTGAACACGAAGACGTAGTATGTAGACTTTTTCCCTACACCTTTGAAGGTAATGCCTCTACCTGGTACTTTTCCCAACAACTCCACACGATTATCTCATGGGATAGATTTGAATCATGTTTCCTTGAGAAATTTGGATATGACAAATCTCCTGAAGTTCTAGTCATGGAACTCTCTAGTTTAAAGATGAACCCCAAAGAAAAGATAAAAGACTTTAATCAAAGGTTCCTAACATTAAAGAATTGAATTCCCACGGACTCAATGCCTACTAAAAATCTTATTGTCGCATACTACACGAAAGCCTTACACCAAAACATAGCAATTTGGGTAAAAAGGTCCAAGAAAGCCACATTGTTAGAAGCCTTCAAAGAGGCGAGTCAAATTGAGAAAGATATTCTCAGCCTAAAATATAATACATGTAACGAGGCAAATACTACTTCATCCTCCAAGAAGAAAATCAAAATTCTTCCTAGACCTCCCCAAACCAAAACTCAATCAGATGGTTCAGACCTAGAAATTTTACAGAAGGTCGTTCAGAAGTTTTCTAATCAGGTTATAGATTTGAGAAGATCGGTTGAAGAAGCCTCTTCAAGCAAAGGGCCTTACAAACCCCCTTTTAGAAAGCCTTTTCCCACAAACCAGCCTAACTCAAATTCCGAAGGCTTGAATCTAGAAATCTTACACTTTGTTATTCAGATGATTCTAGAGGCACATGATAACTTGATTCCTCTCGAGATTCCTGAAGATGTGGTTGAACAAGAGATAGTGGAAGAAGACGAATCCTCTCCCAACATTTTCGGGCATTTCTCGGATAGAATTTTTCAAGCTAATTTCCAAACAGTGCATCCTTACAATACCAGGAGCAAGACAACAAATAAATCTTCTTCTGAAATGGGAACTAATGCACCTCAAAAACAGTCTAAATGAATTGAAACTAAACAAAATTCAGCAGTTCCAAGTTTAGAGTATGATTTGATTGAGGATCTCAAAAAACTTAGAGATAGTATTTCTGTTTACGAATTATTGAAATTATATTTTCTTCTGCAAAAGATGTTGCAGAATATTGCAGAAAACAACAAAAACAACAATCCGAACAGCAACAAAGTTGTTGAAAACAACCCAAAACACCTCAAAAGGTCTTCGTTAAAATGACACTAGAGTCTTTTGATAAAAGAGACCTTGCTGTAAAAAGTGTAACAAATGTAGATAAACTAGTTTCAGGGGGTGCGACTAAAAAACAACAAACTTATGTTGTTAATACTCGTAGAAATGTCCCACCCTTTTTGTTGACTTTTGAAATTTTCAATAGGAATGTACATAACTGTATGGTAGATTCAGATGCATCGTCAAATGTAATGCCTTGGTCTATCTGCCAAAACATTAATGCCGAAGTTCAACCTTCCAGCCTGAAAATTATTCATCTTGATCGAACTAGTGTTAAAGTAATAGGTGAATTAAAAAATGTGCTTATCAGATTATCAACTAATCCTAAAGTCCATCAAATTATTGATATTATTTTCGTTGATATCCTCGAAGTATATGGATTATTTTTAAGTAGAGATTGGTCTGAACAACTACATGGTTATTTTGCAACAGATTGGTCTCACTTGTGGTTGACCGAGAATGGAAAGCCTAACATAATCAAGGTCAATTGTGAGCGTTATCTTAAGTTCACGGTAACTGATTTAAATGATCCTAATGAATCATTCACTGCTTCTGCCAATTCACCTGAAATATAGAGGATGGACACTTTTTTTGTCAATTTCATGGCTGAAACTTCTACCATTACTGACCCAGAACAGTTGTCCGAAATTATGACATGCACACAATCAATAGCCCTCTCTCAGTGGTCACATGCACCTGATGAAAATAAAATATGTTCTCTTTACTTCGATGGATCTAAATCTAAGGAAGGAGTTGGTGCAGGGTGTGTGCTCATTGATCCAGCAGGTAACAAAACTTTGATCGCTTGTTGGTCAGAATTTGAATGCACAAACAATACGGCCAAATACAAGGCACTCCTGCAAGGTCTCAGAAAAACACTAGATTTGAGGATTCAAAATTTGACTGTCTTTGGTAATTCAGAAATTGTGGTTAGACAGGTAAAAAAATCTATTCACTATTTATCTCCACACCTGAAAAGCTACCAAACTGAGGTATGGAATTTAATGAACAAATTTTATGCGTTTAACATTAATTTTATTCTAATATTGAATAATTTTGAGGCTGATTTGTAAGCTAATGTCGCCTCAAAACTTTTTCCTGCAGAAGGCCTTTCTTCAAATGTGTTTTCCTTCCAGTTGTTATTCAGACCATCCATCCCGGACAACATCACAAATTGGAGAGTCTTCGATGACGATCAACAGATCATCAGTTTTATACACATGGAAGAGACTTTCCAAGGAGTAGTTATTGATGAAGGTACCCACGACGAAAACCTTCACGATTTCACGGTGATACCAGATCCAAGATCCCCAGAGTCCACATCGGATATGGTAAACTCTATCCCAAAATCTGTGGTTGGATTAGAAAAATTTTATGATCTTCACGATAAATTCAGAAACTCAGTGAATTGTAAAACCAATAGTTCTTCCTTAACACATGAAAAAGTAAATTTAGGAACTAAAGATAACCCACAGTGCATCAACCTGGGGTTGGGATGTTCTAAGAAAGAAAAGACCACATTTATTAAGTTGTTTAAGGAATTCAAAGATGTCTTTGCTTGGACATACGATGATCTAAATACATTTCATCCTAACATCATACAACACATTATTCCCATGAAACCCCAAACCCAACCTTTTCAACAGAAGTTAAGAAAGATGCACCCAAAACTTGAACCAATAGTCAAGAAAGAATTAAACAAACTCTTGAATGCTAAAATAATATTCCCAATAAGACATACACAGTGGGTCTCTAATCTTGTCCCTATAAGGAAGAAGAGTGGTGAAATATGACTATGTGTCAATTTCCAAAATTTAAACCGAGCGTCTGATAAAGACAACTACCATGTTCCTCCCATGGAACAGATCCTTCAACAAGTATTTGGTTCTGAAATATTATCGTTGTTGGATGGTTTTTCAAGGTATAACCAAGTCCTTATGTCTCCCCCAGACCAGCTCAAAACCACTTTCCGTACTCCATGGGGTACCTACGCTTATAGGAAAATGCCCTTTGGGCTCATAAATGTCAGTGCCACCTTTCAGAGAGCGATGGGTATCACTTTCCATGGTTTAATCAATCAATCTGTAGTGGTTTATCTAGATGATGTCACTATCTTCTCAAAGAATAAAGGAGATCATCTAGCTCATCTAAGATATGTTCTACAGTGATGTCATAAGTACAGTATTTATTTAAATCCTAAAAAATATGTCTTTGCAGTAGAACAAGGTAAGCTCCTCAGATTCATTGTATCAAATGAAGGGATGATTATTGACCCTGAAAGGACCCAATTCATTTCAAAACTTCCCCCTCCCTCTTCCAAAAATTCCATGCAATCTTTCGTAGGTCAAATAAACTTTGTTAAAAGGTTCGTCCCCAACTTTTCAGAAATGGTCATACCATTACAAAATTTGATAAAAAAGGATATATAGTACCATTGGGGACCTCTAGAAAGTCAATCTTTTGACTCAATAAAAAAGGCTATAGTAGACGCTCCTTCCCTAATGAGCCCTCATTTTTCACGAGATTTCACTCTCTACACGTTTGCCTATGATCGGTCTTATGTTGTTGTGTTAACCCAAAAGAATGTTGAAAACAACGAAGTCCCAATTGCCTTTATGAACTCAGCCTTTAAGGGACCAGAACATAATTACCCAGCAGTAGATCAGTAGGCTTATGTTGTTTTTAAAGCAATAAAACACTTTCGATCTTATCTACTGAAATCTAGGACGAAAATCATTGTCCCTTACCCTACAGTCAGAAATTTGTTAGTACAGAAAGAACTGGGTGAAAAAAGGGAAAACTGGGTCACATCCTTACAAGAATATGACATAGAAATTACCCCAGCACAAATTGTTAGAGGCCAAGGTTTGTGTAAATTGGTTGTTGATTCAGCTATAGGACAGCAGAATGAAACTGATATCTCACTTCAGGACCAGCACAATCAAAATCAAATATATTGTGCACAAAAACTTACTAGTCCTTGGTGTGATGACATCAAGTCTTATCTAATACACGGATCAACTCATCGACACCTTGATCCAAAAAAGAGGAGAGAACTGAGATTAAAATCTGCGTTGTCTAGAAAAAGATGGAGCAGATAAAGTCTTATTGGAATTACATACTGGGGAAGCTAGTGGACATTTCAGTGGAGACACCACTACGCATAAAGTATTAAGAGCAGGGTATTAATGGCCTACTCTTTTCAAAGACGCCCATGCCTTATGCTGCAAGTGTGTAATCTGTCAAAAGGCATCTGGATGAGTACAGAAGTCAACATTCCCGCTGCAACCAGTTTCGGTAGACTCCCCTTTTTAGCAATGGGGCCTCGATATTATAGGCCCAATCAACCCTACATCCTTGCAGTAGCACAAATACATCATAACAGCCACAGATTATTTCACCAGATGGTTCGAGGCTGCACCATTAAAAGTTGTAAACACCAGCCATGGAATAACCTTCCTGAATTCAAATATTATCACTCGTTTCGGTATTCCTGAATGCCTACTATTTGATAATGCTTCCTATTTTTCATCTCTCGAAATGAGTGATTTCACTTTAGAAAAAGGAATAAAATTAAAATACTATGCCAGCTATTATCCCCAAGGTAATGGTTTAGCGGAATCAACTAATAAAAACCTGATCAAAATCATCAATATAACGGTCTCCAAAAACCACAAAAACTGGCATAATGCACTATTTAATGCAATCTGGGCTGATAGGGTAACTCCTAAAACTACTATTGGTAATTCCCCATTTTTCTCGTTTACGGTAGGGAAGCGATTCTTCCACCGCATGTCCTTCTCCCGTCTCTGCAATTATCACAGAAGGTGCAAGAAGAAGACTATCCTCCCTTGGAAAGTTGGATTAACGCTTTGCTGAAATTAGAAGAAGTAAGGGCTCAAGCAAAACGAAAATTGGATCAACATCAACTCATTGTCAAAAACTGGTTTGATTCCAATTCTACCTCAGACAGAAATTTTGAGGTAGGTGATTTTGTCCTTAAATGGGACAAACCTCATGAGGGGAAAGGAGAGCATACTAAGTTTCAAAATCTATGGTTGGGACCATTTTTAATTGCTGAAAAACTAGGTCCCAGTTCTTTCCCCCTCCAAAATTTAGAGGGACAACCAGACACCTTTCCGGTGAATGGCCAAGATCTCAAAAGGTATTTTACTTGACGACTCTCCGATACACCTTTTGTACATATTTTTTCTGTTTAAATTTCTTTTCTTTCCAATTTTTATTTACTGTTTTGTTTTGTTTCCATTTTAGTTCATATGTCCTTTTGAGTCAAACATCCCTGTATTACAGTCTAGCTCAGACAAAGAGAAACTGAATGCTTCATCTCGTAAATAGTTGTCAAAGGTTGTCGGAACATCTATTGTTGTCCTTCTCTGAAATTGTAGGTTGGTTAAAGGTGTCTTTTTGTCAGAAATTCGATTCTTCGGTTTCAATCTGCACTTGAAAGTATTCACGAATATCTTTAAAAGATATCTTTACGTTGTCCCTGCTCTTTATGAAAGCAACTCAATGATGTCTCCCTGCCCTTGAAAATTTGTTCTATCAATGAACTATTTTTCAGATCTTGATGAAGGTTTGCTAGAAAAATTTAAAGGCCTGTGAAAATATTAAGTTGTGTTAAAAAACTGGAATTTTCAGCGTCACCCTGCTCTGTTGAATATCTTTAAAACTATATCAGAATGTGAATAAACTCTCAGAGAGTTGTGGGAAGTGTTTGTAAACCCATCGGGACACTGAACAGGTCTGTTGGTAGTGGGTAAATGCATGCATGACGCCAAGATAACTTCGTCGGGGTACTGAACATGCCCATTGGCAGTGAAGCGATGTCAGGTAAAAGAAAATTCTCAAGTATAAACCTTGTTTTGTCCATAAGCATCCTTCATTCTGATTTGAAATTTCTTGGGCAGGATACAGATGTCAGAGTGGGTTAATTAACATCCCTGTCGAGGCTATGGATATCTGCTGACAGCAGTGGACTTGTCAACAGTATTGGAGATTTTAACATAATATCATGGCTTTATTTTGTTAAGTTTGTCACCAGATTTCATTCTTTTAAACGAAAGGTATCTGAAACTGGGTTGTGTCTTGTTCTTTTTAAAGATGTTCAAATAACCTTGTAGTTGTTCTCCGATTTTAAGTTTTTTAGAATTATCTAACCCGAACTAGTTCGTATTGCAGAGATCACTGCTTCTCCCAGCATGTCACCATTGTTGTCAGCTCAACATGTTTGTTAACTTTTTATATCAATTAATTGATCTAGATAGCTACCTAACCGGAGTCATTTGTTTTTATTACTCTTCATGACGCAATTTTCAAAACGAAAGTTGTAAGTTGTTGCTTTTTCCTATTATTTTCTTTCATGCTTTGTTCATGACTGGAAGCATGAATACAAAGCATGAAAAATTCACGACTGTCTTACCTTTCTGTTTTGAAATTTCATTTAAGGAAAATGGTTCATACTATTTATTAATGAAGTTTGGTTCCTTGCAATGAAGATTTACTCTCTTTATTTTGATCCTTTCAACACCAAGCATGCTTAGAGATTGATGGTTATATAAACAAAGGACCCCTACAATTTGATCTTGGTATGATTTTGTTTGATTCTTGGCTTTACGTTTCTTTTGCTAAACCTTTGATGTTTGACTTAACCAAACCTTGTGATAGAACTCACGATGCGCGCACTTATTTTCATTTTAATGCTTTGGTCCTAGACTCGTACTAGATGCAAAGGTGGCATTACGATTTGCAGGCAAACATCATTCCCAAGACTGGCCTTGGGCTTTGCAAACCCTCTTCGTGTGCATTTCAATTAAATACCCATCTAATCATTATGAGTTTATGTTCATACACTGTTCACTATTGGAATGTCACGGGCTCGGGCTATGGCTCTGGACTGTCTTTGCAAACCCTCTCTATTTGTTGTGTCTGATTCGTTACCCTTTCATCCATCATGGCTCATGTTGTGAGAGTTGAACCAAACGGCATTCAAACTCTGCTCTTATATGATGATGCCAGAGAAGATTTGGAGAGAAATCGCTGGCTCGTTTTCATTAGGAAGTTTTAGGGTTTCAATTTACAAGTTGCCCAGGAATTCGCTTTCTCCTTTGATGGGTGTAGAACGAAGGTGGGTGATGTACAATTGGAGGTTGCAGAGGATTTCCTGAGTCAAGCTACAGGGCTACCAGCAAGTGGTCAAAGGTGGTTTAAAAACACAAAAGTGGAAGAAGTTCCCTGGATCCTGGATCATGTTGTTTACATCTCGAAAAATAAAAGGGTGTGATAAAGGTACATCCATTTCCTTCCTAAAATCTCAATGGCATGATTTACTCGTTGTGGTAAAGCAATTTATTACCTGTGAGGGACATTTTGGGCTTGTGTTTTTGTACCATTTGCGTCTACTTATGATTTTTATGGGTTTCCCTTTGAACATGTTTTATTACTTACTGAGGAGTCTTTATAAAATGGGCAAAAGATACAAAAAACAATGGTCAAACTCTAGCCTTTTCCATCACGGCCTAATTAAAATCCTGCTCATGCATCAATTAGAGTTACAGAATGATAGTTGGGATTCATTCATAACCTGAAACGACTATGGTAACCCTGATATGGAGGAGGTAGATAAATTCATGGTTGATGAGACCCTTGTCCACCCTACGGTGTCTCTCTCACCTCCCCAGACCTGTGTCTCACCCCCTTATAGCAAACCCTTGATCGATCCAAAGGTTATTGAACAGGCTTGTCAACAGATTATACATCCAAACAACTGTGTTAAAAATTTAAAGAAACCTACAAGAAAGAGATCTAAGAGTAATATTGATATAAATTTTAAGAACAAGAGAGTTGGGAGGGTAATTTCTAGGAGACTTTGTAACAAGTCGAACTCTCATCCGAGTTCAATCAATATGCTCGATGTCCACGAAAGTTCGGACTCTAAAATCGATAGGTTCCTCGCTGCAGAAGTCCTTCAGTCATTCGAGCCACACTTTGATCGGCCCTACAATTGTGTTGACAATTTACCTCCCTGTCTTAAAAATAATCCAAAGTTTCTTGGTGTCAAGTTGGTTAATGAATCCATTGTCAGTATGAAAGGTGCTCCGGTTCACAACCAAGTTTGTTCCCATGCAACCGTTGCACAGCCAAAATGTGAAGTCTGTCTATCATGGATTGATAGATATTATATTGATATTCCTATCCTACTGTCACGGGTTAAGGCTTTAAAGGATCAAATCGATTTCTTAACGAGCGAAAACCAGAGACTCGAATCTATTATTCAAGGCAAAGAAAAATGTACAAAGACAACAGGCAATGTAGTATTTAAAAACGTGGAGGCTGCAATAGCCATTGTGAATTCCAAGGTTGCCTGATACAATTTGATTTCATAGTTGGAGGTATGATTCTTCATCTTAAAATAGGATTATTTGTTAAAATTAGATTGCTTTATTTTACAATAAATTGTATTTCATTTACTAATAACTAGCTACATAATCGCAAGACTCTGTAGCCAGTTATGTTAATTCGAATTATGTGAATTAATGGTTAGAAATGCATCTAAATCTTTCTATTTTCTTGTTTTTTTCAGGATATTCAGGAATCCATGATTACAAATTTGATCTGAGGCATCCTTAAGATCTTTCAGTCATATCTTTGATGCATTTTGTATGAACATAAATGAATTGTTGTTATTTTTGGAGGATTTAGTAGGATCAGGGTGGTTGCATCCCCCTTTATTTTTGAAATAAATATTTCATCTTAGGAACAGAAACAGTTATCTTTTCTGAGGCCTTTATAAACCCATCATATTGTAATCAGACACATCATGGCCTAGGGATTATTGTGAACATCTTATACTCAAATTTACACATAACAAATATTTACTTTATGCTTTCATCATTTGTGAATGTTGTTGTGATCTATAATTTGTTTATCTTGGTAATTGAATGACTGCAGATAGCTTTCGTCTTCACAAATTGTTTTGTTGTCAAGATAGTTTTTCTTCATGGTTCATGATTTTATGCTTCAATTTTATCAAAACAATTGAATGATATTTCAATTCATATTATGAGGTTTACCTTAAATATGTTGATTGATTAAGTGCAAGTTGTAACTGTAGGATTTATCTCATGTGTTATCGCTTGTAGCCTATTATATCACTGTAATTATTTTGCGTCCTTTTGTTTTACCAATTAAATACACCAGTCAATGCACAATTTGGCGTTTGTACCAAACAGTGTGAAGATGCACAACAGATTTATCTTGTGGATGGACTGATGCATGATTTACGCAAACAGTTAGACGCATACTCCTCAAGTGATTAATAGGTTAGTTTGTTCTTTTATTTCATTTGCTTGCTTATTATAGAAGTTCTTATATATAGTATAATTTTTGTTGTCTATATCTTTCTGTTCAATTAAGTAGTTTAATATTTAATCTTGTGAATGCATATAAATTAAAAAACAAATCAAAACAAATATTACTTTTGCTTTTTTTATTTACCTTCATTAAAAGAACTATTTTACATTCGATTTTTTATGAGTTCAGATTAAAACTCATTATTTGTATATGTTGTATATATGAATTAGATAAATTAGCACTATCATATAAATATTGTTTAAATAAACTGTATATATATATATATATATATATATATATATATATATATTTAAATGTAAATATATATATTTCAGTGATTAGTATTTAGTGAGTTATTTTGTTTATTTTTTCGTTTCCTTTAGGACTTTATATTGGCCAACGAAGCCATTAAACCCGTCAGAGTGAATTAATCCAAACATATTGGGTTAATTAGACAACCCCATACCGGATTCACTCTTCCAGTTGATGAGCGGTCAATTTCGCCCGTCAACAAATGGCGCTAGAAGGAGGGCCCGAATACTATTAATGGCACGTGGAGGTTGCAAGACTCCTCCCCCACCTACCTGCTCACCTATAGTAACAAGAAGTTGTTCTGACGACAACATTGTCCTTCAAATAGCAACCACATCAAACGACAATCCACGAATCACCATTGAACCAGTAACTCCAAACCTCCCAAGGGTCGGCATACAAGAAATTGTTCGTCAATCCCTCATAAGGACACATGGTGCCTTGGCCTATATCAGACAACTAGGTCGACCTTTGAATCAATCATTAGACTTCTTTGATATCCGGGAGCAACTTGAAGGTACTGATCTTACCCTAAACCCTGCAGATCCAGATCACATCCTCACTCCTACAGTAGGAGGATCTGGTATTCCACCATCACCACCCCCTTCATCTCCTTCTTCTTCTGAAGAAGAAACTTCAGATGAAGGCAGTTCCTCATCTCAGCCTTCGACACCACCCACACCTATGGCCAATCTGAACAATCTCGCCAGGCCTTGGCTCGATCAATATGCAGTGGCCATACCTGAGCCCCAGCATCCTTTGCCTAAACATCTGGAGAAGTGGCTCCCTAAATTCGATCTAGATTCCAAGCAGATTGTTGAAGATCATATCAAAAAATTCATGCTACCCATTAGGTTCCGTAGTGTTGAACACAAATACATAGTATGTAGAATTTTTCCCTACACCTTTGAAGGCAATGCCTCTACCTAGTACTTTGCCCAAAAACCACACACCATTGTGTCATGGGATAGATTCAAATCCCGTTTCCTTGAGAAATTCAGAGACAACAAATCTCCTGAAGTCCTAGTCATGGAACTCTCTAGTTTAAAGATGAACCCCAAAGAAAATATAAAATACTTTAATCAAAGGTTCCTAACATTAAAGAATTGAATCCCCACGGACTCAATGCCTATTGAAAATCTTATCGTCGCATACTACATGAAAGCCTTACACCAAAACATAGCAATTTGGGTAAAAAGGTCCAAGAAAGCCACATTGTTAGAAGCCTTTGAAGAGGCGAGTCAAATCGAGAAAGATATTCTCAGCCTAAAAGACAATACCTATAACGAGGCAGAAACTACTTCATCCTCCAAGAAAAAAATCGAAATTCTTCCTAGACCTCCCCAAACCAAAACTCAATCAGATGGTTCAGACCTAGAAAGTTTACAAAAGGTCATTCAGAAGTTGTCTAATCGAGTTATAGATTTGAGAAGATTGGTTGAAGAAGCCTCTTCAAGCAAAGGGCCTTACAAATCCCCTTTTAGAAATCCTTTTCCCACAAACCGACCTAACTCAAATTTTGAAGGCCTGAATCTAGAAAGCTTATAGTTTTCTATTCAGACAATTCTAGAGGCACATGATAACTTGATTCCTCCCGAGATTCCTAAAGATATGGCTGAACAAGAGATAGTGGAAGAAGACGAATCCTCTCCCAACATTTTCGGGCATTTCTCAGATAGCATTTTTCAAGCTAATTTCCAAACAGTGCATCCTTACAATACCAGGAGTAAGACAACGAATAAATCTTCTTCTGAAATCGGAACTAATGCACCTCAAAAACAGTGTAAACCAATTGAAATTAAACAGAATTCAGCAGCTCCAAGTTTAGAGTATGATTTGATTGAGGATCTCAAAAAACTTAGAGCTAATATTTCTTTTTACGAATTATTGAAATTATCTTTTCTTCTGCAAAAGATGCCGCGGAATATTGCAGAAAACAACAAAAACAGCAATTCGAACAGCAACAAAGTTGTTGAAAACAGCGCCAAAACACCTCAAAAGGTCTCCATTAAAATGAAACTATGGTCTTCTGATAAAAGAGACCTTGTTATAAAAAGTGTAACAAATAGGGGGTGCAACTAAAAAACATCAAACTTCTGTTGTTAATACTCGCAGAAATGTCCCGCCCTTTTTGTTGACTTTTGAAATTTTCAATAGGAATGTACATAATTGTATGGTAGATTCAGGTGCATCGTCAAACGTAATTCCTTGGTCTGTCTGCCAAAATATTAATGCCGAAGTTCAACCTTCCAGCCTGAAAATTATTCATCTTGATCGAACTAGTGTTAAAGTAATAGGTGAATTAAAAAATGTGCTTATCAGATTATCATCTAATCCTAAAGTCCATCAAGTTATTGATATTATTGTCGTTAATATCCCCGAAGTATATGGCTTATTTTTAAGTAGAGAATAGTCTGAACAGCTACATGGTTATTTTGCGACAGATTGGTCTCACTTGTGGTTGCCCAAGAATGGAAATCCTAACAGAATCAAGGTCAATCATGAGCGTTATTTTAATTTCACGGTAACCGATTTAAATTATCCTAATGAACTATTCACTGCTTCCACCAATTCACCTGAAATACAGAGGATGGACACTTTTTTTGTCAATTTCATGGCTGAAACTTCTACCATTACTGACATGTAAAAACAGTCCGAAATTATGACATGCACACAGTCAAGAGCCCTCTCTCAGTGGTCACATGCACCTGACGAAAATCAAATCTGGTCTCTTTACTTCAATGGATCTAAATATAAGGAAGGAGTTGGTGCAGGGTGTGTGCTCATTGATCCAACAGGTAACAAAACTTTGATCATTTTCCAGTTAGAATTTGATTGCACAAACAATACGGCCGAATACGAGGCACTCCTACAAGGTCTCAGAAAAGCAATAGATTTGAGGATTCAGAATTTGACTGTCTTTGGTGATTCAGAAATTGTGGTTAGACAGGTAAAAAACTATATTCATTGTTTATCTCCACACTTGAAAAGCTACCAAACTAAGGTATGGAATTTAATGAACAAATTTTTTGCGTTTAACATTAATTCTATTCTGAGATTGAATAATTCTGAGGCTGATTTTTTAGCTAATGTCATCTCAAAACTTTTTCCTGCAGAAGGCATTTCTCCGAATGCGTTTTTCGTCGAGTTTTTATTCAGACCATCCATCCTGGACAACATCACAAATTGGAGAGTCTTCGATGACGATCAACAGATGATCAGTTTTCTACACATGGAAGAGACTTTCCAATGAGAAGTTATCGATGAAGGTACCCAGGAAAAAAACCTTTGCGATTTCACGGTAATACCAGATCCAAGATCCCCGGAGTCCACATCGGATATGGTAAACTCTATCCCAAAATCTGTGGTTAGATTAGAAAAATTTTATGATCTTCACGATAAATTCATAAAATCAATGAATTGTAAAACCAATAGTTCTTCCTTGACACATGAAAAAGTAAATTTAGGAACTAAAGATAAACCAAAGTGCATTAATACCTTGACAATCTAAAGGAAGAACACATTATTGATCCTAACATCATACAACACATTATTCCCATGAAACCCCAGACCCAACCTTTTCAACAGAAGTTAAGAAAGATGCACCCAAAACTTGAACCAACAGTCAAGAAAGAATTAAACAAACTCTTGAATGCTAAAATAATCTTCCCAGTAAGACATACACAGTGGGTCTCTAATCTTGTCCCTGTAAGGAAGAAGAGTGGTGAAATGTGACTATGTGTCGATTTTCGAAATTTAAACCGAGCGTCCAATAAAGACAACTACCCTGTTCATCCCATGGAACATATCCTTCAACAAGTATCTGGTTCTGAAAGATTATCACTACTGGATGTTTTTTCAAGGTATAACCAAGTCCTTATGTCTCCCTCAGACCAACTCAAAACCACTTTCTGCATTCCATGGGGTACCTACGCTTATAGGAAATGCCCTTTGGGCTCATAAATGTCGGTGCCACCTTTCAGAGAGTGATGGATATCTCTTTCCGCAGTTTAATCAATCAATCTGTAGTGGTTTATCTAGATGATGTCACTATCTTCTCAAAGATTAAAGGAGATCATCTAGCTCATCTAAGATCTGTTCTCCAGCGATGTTGTAAGTACAGTATTTCTTTAAATCCTAAAAAATCTATCTTTGCAGTAGAACAAGGTAAGCTCCTCGGATTCATTGTATCAAATGAAGGGATGATTATTGACCCTGAAAGGACCCAAGTCATTTCAAAAATGCCCCCTCCCTCTTCCAAAAAGTCCATGCAATCTTTCTTAGGTCAGATAAACTTTGTTAGAAGGTTCATCCCCAGCTTTTCAGAAATGGTCAGACCATTACAAAATTTGATAAAAAAGGATGTGCAGTACCATTGGGGACCTCTAGAAAGTCAAGCTTTTGACTCAATAAAAAAGGCTATAGTAGACGCTCCTTCCCTAATGAGCCCTGATTTTTCGCAAGATTTCACTCTCTACACGTTTTCCTTTGATCGGTCTTATGTTGTTGTGCTAACCCAAAAGAATGTTGAAAACAACGAAGTCCCAATTGCCTTTATGAGCTCAGCCTTTAAGGGACCAGAACTTAATTATCCAGCAGTAGATCAGCAGGCTTATGTTGTTTTTAAAGCAGTAAAACACTTTCGATCTTATCTACTGAAATCTAGGACGAAAATCATTGTCCTTTACCCTGCTATCAGAAATTTGTTAGTACAGAAAGAACTGGGTGAAAAAAGGGAAAACTGGGTCAAATCCTTACAAGAATATGACATAGAAATTACCCCAGCACAAATTGTTAGACATCAAGGTTGTGTAAATTGGTTGTTGATTCAGCTATAGGACAGCAGAATGAAACTTATATGTCACTTCAGGACCAGCACAATCAAAATCAAATCTGATGTGCACAAAACCTTACTAGTCCTTGGTATGATGACATCAAGTTTTATCTAATACATGGATCAGCTCCCCGACACCTTGATCCAAAAAAGAGGAGAATAGTGAGATTAAAATCTTCTTCTTTTCAGCTGGTAAACGGTATTTTGTTTCGCCAAAATTTCGATGGAATACTTATGCATTGTCTAGAAAAAGATGAAGCAAATAAAGTCTTATTGGAATTACATGTTGGGGAAGCTGGTGGGCATTTCAGTGGAGACACCACTGCCCATAAATTATTAAGAGCTGGATATTATTGGCCTACTCTTTTCAAAGACGCCCATGCCTTATGTCGCAAGTGTGTAATCTGTCAAAAGGCATCTGGACGAGTACATAAGTCAGCATTCCCAATGCAATCAGTTTCAGTAGACTCCCCTTTTCAGCAATGGGGCCTTGATATTATAGGCCCAATAAACCCTACATTCTCGCAGTAGCACAAATACATCATAACAGCCACATATTATTTCACTAGATGGTCTGAGACTGCACCATTAAAAGTTGTAAACACCAGCCAGGTAATAACCTTCCTAAATTCAAATATTATCACTCATTTTGGTATTCCTGAATGCCTAGTATTTGATAATGCTTCCTATTTTTCATCTCTCGAAATGAGTGATTTCTCTTTAGAAAAAGGAATAAAATTAAAATACTCTTCCAGCTATTACCCCCAAGGTAATGGTTTGGTAGAATCAACTAATAAAAACCTGATCAATATCATCAAGAGAACGGTCTCCGAAAACCACAAAAACTGGCATAATGCACTATTTAATGCAATCTGGGCTGATAGAGTAACTCCTAAAATTGTTATTGGTAATTCCCCCTTTTTTCTCGTTTACAGAAGGGAAGTGATTCTTCCACCGCATGTCCTTCTCTCATCTCTGCAATTATCACAGAAGGTGCAAGAAGAAGACTGTCCTCCCTTGGAAAGTCTTATTAACGCTTTGTTGAAATTAGAAGAATTAAGGGCTCAAGCAAAATGAAAATTGGATCAACATCATTTCATTGTCAAAAACTGGTTTGATTCCAATTCCTCCTCAGACAAAAACTTTGAGGTAGGTGATCTTGTCCTTAAATGGGACAAACCTCATGAGGGGAAAGGAGAGCATACTAAGTTTCAAAACCTATGGTTGGGACCATTTTTAATTGCTGAAAAACTAGGTCCCAGCTCTTTCCACCTCAAGAATTTAGAGGGATAGCCAGACACCTTTCCAGTGAATGGCCAAGCTCTCAAAAGGTATTTTACCTGACGACTCTTGGATACACCTTCTGTACATATTTTTTTTGTTTGGATTTCTTTGCTTTCCAATTTTTCTTTGTTGTTTTGTTTTGTTTTCATTTTAGTTCATCGATCCTTTTGAGTCAAACATCCATGTATTACAGTCTAGCTCAGACAAAGAGAAACTGAATGCTTCATCTCGTAAATAGTTGTCAAAGGCTGTCGGAACATCTATTGTTGTCCTTCTCTGAAATTGTAGGCTGGTTAAAGGTATATTTTTGTCTGAAAGTCGATTCCTCGGTTTCAATATGCACTTGAAAGTGTTCACGAATATCTTTGAAAGATCGCTTTACGTTGTCCCTGTTTTTTAAGAAAGCAACTCAATGATGTCTCCCTGCCCTTGAAAATGTGTTTTATCAATGAATTGTTTTTCAGATCTTGATGAAGGTTTGCTAGAAAAATTTAAAGGCCTGTGAAAATATTAAGTTTTGTTAAAAAACTAGAATTTTCAGCGTCACCCCGCTCTGTTGAATATCTTTAAAACTATATCAAAATGTGAATAAACTCTCAGAGAGCTATGGGAAGTGTTTGTAAACCTACCGGGACACTAAACAGGTCTACTGGCAGTAGGTAAATGCATGCATGACACCAATATAACTTCATCGGGGTACTGAACAGGCCCACTGACAGCGAAACGATCTCAGGTAAAAGAAAATTCTTAGGTATAAACCTTGGTTTGGCCATAAGCATCCTTCATTCTGATTTGAAATTTCTTGGGCAGGATACAGATGTCAGAGTGGGTTAATTAACATCCCTGTCGAGGCTATAGATTCCTGCTAGTAGCAGTGGCCCTGTCAACAGTATTGGAGATTTTAACTTAATATCATGGCTTTCTTTTGTTAAGTTTGTCACCAGATTTCATTCTTTTAAATGAAAGGTATCTGAAACTGGGTTGTGTCTTGTTCTTTTTAAAGATGTTCAAATATCCTTGCAGTTGTTCTCCGATTTTAAGTTTTTTAGAATTCTCTAACCCGAACTAGTTCGTATTGCAGAGATAACTGTTTCTCCCAGCATGTCGCCATTATTGTCAGCTCAACATGTTTGTTAACTTTTTATATCAATTAATTGATCTACATAGCTGCCTAACCGTAGTCATTTATTTTTATTACTCTTCATGACGCAATTTTCGAAACGACAGTTGTAAGTTGTCATTTTTTCCTATTATTTTCTTTCATGCTTCATTCATGACTAGAAACACGAAAAATTCACGACTGTCTTACCTTTCTGTTTTGAAATTTCATTTAAGGCAAATGGTTCACACTATTTATTAATGAAGTTTGGTTCCTTGCAATGAAGAGTTACTCTCTTTATTTCGATCCTTTCAACACCAAGAATGCTTAGAGACTGATGGTTATATAAACAAAGGACCCCTACGATTTGATCTTGGTATGATTTTGTTTGATTCTTGGCTTTACGTTTCTTTTGCTAAACCTTTGATTTTTGATTTACCCAAACCTTGTGATAGAACCCATGATGCGCACACTTATTTCCATTTTAATGCTTTGGTCCTAGACTCGTACTAGATGGAAAAGTGGTGTTATGATTTGCAGGCAAACATCATTCCCAAGACTGGCCTTGGGCTTTGCAAATTCTCTTTGCGTGCATTTCAATTAAACACCCATCTAATCGTTATGAGTTTATGTTCATACACCATTCACTGTTGGAATGTCACGGGCTCGGGTTATGGCTCTGGACTATCTTTGCAAACCCTCTCTATGTGTTGTGTTTGATTCGTTACCCTTTCATCCATCATGGCTCCTGTTGTGAGAGTTGAACCAAACGGCATTCAAACTCTGCTCTTATATGACGATGCCAAAGAAGATTTGGAGAGAAATGGCTAGCTCATTTTCATTAGGAAGTTTCAGGGTTTCAATTTACAAGTTGCCCAGGAATTCGCTTTCTCCTTTGATGGGTGTAGAGCGAAGGTGGGTGATGTACAATTGGAGGTTACAGAGGATTTCCTAAGTCAAGCTACAGGGCTACCAGCAAGCGGTCAAAGGTGGTTTAAAAACACAAAAGTGAAAGAAGTTCATTGGAGCTTGTTGTTTACATCTCGGAAAATAAAAGGATGTGATAAAGGTATGCCCATTTCCTTCCTAAAATCTCGGTGGCACAATTTGCTCGTTGTGGTAAAGAAATTTGTTACCTGTGAGGGACGTTTCGGGCTTATTTTTTTGTACCATTTGCGTCTGCTTATGATTTTTATGGGTTTCCCTTTGAACATGTCGTATTACTTACTGAGGAGTCTTTATAAAATGGGCAAAAGATACAAAAACAGCGATCAGACTAGACTTTTCCATCACGGCCTAATTAAAATCCTGCTCATGCATCAATTAGAGTTACAGAATGACAGCTAGGATTCATTCATAACCTGAAACGGCTATGGTAACCCTGATATGGAGGAGGTAGATAAACTTGTGGTTGAGGAGACTCTTGTCCACCCTACGGGGTCTCTCTCACCTCCCAGACCTGTGTCTCACCCCCTTACAGCAAACCCTTGATCGATCCAAAGGTTATTGAACATGTCTATGAGCAGATTATACATCCAAATGACTATGTTAAAAGTTTAAAGAAACCTACAGGAAAGAGATCTAAGAGTAATAATGATATAAATTTTAAGAACAAGAGAGTCGGGAATCTAATTTCTAGGAGACTTTGTAACAAGTCGAACTCTCATCTGAGTTCAATCAGTATGATCGAAGTCCATGAAAGTTTGTACTCTGAAATCGATAGGTTCCTCGCTGCAGAATACCTTCAGTCATTCAAGCCACATTTTGATCAGCCCTACAATTTTGTTGACAATTTACCTCTCTGTCTTAAAAATAATCCAGAGTTTCCTGGTGTCAAATTGGTTAATGAATCCCCTGTCAGTATGGAAGGTGCTCTGATTCACAACCAAGTTTGTTCCCATGCAACCGTTGCACAGTCAAAATGTGAAGTCCGTCTATCATGGATTGATAGATATTATACGGATATCCCTATCCTACAGTCATGGGTTAAGGCTTTAAAGGATCAGATCGATGTCTTAACGAGTGAAAACCAGAGACTTGAATCTGGTATTCAAGGCAAAGAAAAATGTATAAATACAACAGGCAACGTAGTATTTAAAAACGTGGAGGTTGCAACAGCCATTATGAATTCCAAGGTTGCCTGATACGATTTGATTTCATAGTTGGAGGTATGATTCTTCATCTTAAAATAGGATTATTTGCTAAAATTAGATTGCTTTATTTTACAATAAATTGGATTTCATTTACTTATAACTAGCTACATAATCGCAAGATTCTGTAGCCAGTTATGTTAATTCGAATTATGTGAATTAATGGTTAGAAATGCATATAAAGCTTTCTATTTTCTTGTTTTTTTCAGGATATTCAGGAATCCATGATTACAAATTTGATCTGAGGCATCCTTAAGATCTTCCAATCATAGATTTTATGCATTTTGTCTGAACAGAAATGAACTGTTGTTAGTTTTGGAGGATTTAGTAGGATCAGGGTGGTTGCATCCCCCTTTATTTTTGAAATAAATATTTGATCTCAGGAACATAAACAGTTATCTTTTCTAAGGCCTTTATAAACCCATCATTTTGTAATCAGACACATCTTGGCCTAGGGCTTATTGTGAACAGCTTATACTCAAATTTAGACATAACAAATATTTACTTTATGCTTTCATCCTTTGTGAATGTCGTTGTGATCTATAATTTGTTTATCTTGGTAATTGAATGACTGCAGATAGCTTTTGTCTTCGTAGATTGTTTTGTTGTCCAGATAGTTTTTCTTCATGGTTCATGATTTTATGCTTCAGTTTTATCAAAACAATTGAATGATATTACAATTCATATTATGAGGTTTACCTTAAATATGTTGATTAATTAAACGCAAGCTGTAATTGTAGGATTTATCTCATGTGTTTTCGCTTGTAGTCTATTATATCACTGTAATTATTTTGCATCATGTTGTTTTATCAATTAAATACACCAGTCAATGCACAGTTTAGCATTTGTACCAAATAGTGTGAAGATGCACAGCAAATTTATCTCATGGATAAACTGATGCACGATTTACGCGAACAGTTGGACGCATACTCCTCAAGTGATTAATAGGTTAGTTTGTTCTTTTATTTCATTTGCTTGCTTATTATAGAAGTTCTTATATATAGTATAATTTTCGTTGTCTATATCTTTCTGTTCAATTAAGTAGTTTAATATTTAATCTTGTGAATGCATATAAATTTAAAAACAAATCAAAACAAATAGTACTTTTGCTTTCTTTATTTACCTTCATTAAAAGAACTATTTTACATTCGATTTTTTATGAGTTCAGATTAAAACTCATTATTTGTATATGTTGTATATATGAATTAGATAAATTAGCACTATCATATAAATATTATTTAAATAAACTGTATGTATATATATATATATATAAATGTACATATATATTTCAGTGATTAGTATTTAGTGAGTTATTTCATTTCCTTTAGGACTTTAGATTGGCCAACGGAGCCATTAAACCTGCCAGAGTGAATTAATCCAAACAGCTTGGGTTAATTAGACAACCTCGGACCGGATTCACTCTTCCAATTGACGAGCGGTCAATTTCGCCCGTCAACATTAGTCTTCGCGTAGCAACAATCACTAACGTGACAGAATGAGGTGCAATTCAAGAAAGGCTAAGTTAGCAGATGGTGATGAAAGAAGATAGGATTCTAGCAGTATTTCACCAAGAAGTACATAAAGCAAGGGACAAATCTTGGCATGACAGACGTGTTAAAAGGTAAAGTTTCAAGGAAGGAGACCTAGTCTTGGTGTATGACACTAAATTTCTTCAACACCCAGGAAAATTCAGAATGCATTGGTTGGCACCATATGAAGTGAAGACTGTCATAGATGGGGGAGTTGTAAAGTTGAAAGATTTAGGAGGTACAGAACTCAGAGGAATGATCAATGAGAATTGATTGAAGTTGTATAGAGAAAGTTGACCTCCTAGTACTTAGAAGTACCACCCAGTAAAGAGATATGTATATAGTGAAAAAATAGCCATAAAAATTAAAAAGGATAAAAATAAAAATAAATAGTGCACATGGAGGGCCTTAATAGAATAGAACTGGGCAAAATGAATAGGGTGCTACAAGAAAACTAGGATTCGAAAACATGACGCGTAGAAGAGAAGTCAACAGGTAGAAAGGTACAGCATGCATGAAACACAACGAAAAGGGGAAAAAGTGAGAAGTATCAGTGTGACACAGCTATCATGTTTATGTGCCACTATAAAGTCGGAAAGAGGGGGAAAAATGACCCATTATGTTATTTTCTATGTAGAAAAACATCGAGTCAAGAGAAAGAGCATTAGAGTGCGAAATTGCGCTACCATCTATTGAGTTGAGATCTTGTAGTTCATATTTAACCACCAAGGGTCGGAACACCAAGCAGAATCGTACGAAACACATAGAGTATCACACAGGTACCACAAGGCGGAACCAGTAAGATTCCCATAGTGGTGGATGTGGACGAAATCCACATATTTGAGTACGAGCAAACCATATTACATGTGGAGGAGGATCAGGAACCCACACAAGAGCCTGAGCAGCTGGTAGAGCACGTTGAAGGGATGAAATCCGATGCGTCTAGGGGAAAAGGGCCACAAGAAGCAGAACAAGCCATGGATTCCACACAGTAAGGCCTAGAGCCAGAACCAGAGAAGAAAATAGAGCAATAGGGTGGGGTATCATCCCCACAAGGGAAAAAGAAGATCAGAGTAGAAAGTAGTACGCATGGCATGCAATGCACACAGGAAGAACTAAGTATAGTAATGTTGAAAATTCCCAATGAAGTGAAGACTGGGGATAACATGGTAGGAGGAGTTGACAAACTTAAATACTCTGACCATGATTTCTCTGATGCCAAAAAGTTCCCAGAATTGGCAGCACAGAGGTATCTAGAGAGCAGGGGAGAGGTCCCATCAGGCGTGCCACTGTTGGAGCTTGCACAGTGGATCCTGGAATTATACAACACAGACATTATGAACCTATTAGACATACCACGATTCAGGAGCAGGAAACACATAAACAAATGTGTTAAACAGTTGTTAGAAAGGGTGCATGGAGGCATATTACAGGGCTACCCACAGATGGGGAGAATCCAGAGAAATACTTAGAAGACAAGACTAAGGTGAAATCCATCTCGGATGAGATCAAAGTGAAGTATGGTGAAGAGAGGGGGAACAGATGTATCAGGATCAATGATATCAATGATCCTGCGACATGATTTGCACCCAAATTGCTCAGTTGCAAATTAATGCGCAAGTTCTAAAAATAAGTGCTGGCAGGAGTTGTAGCAGCTGCGGCGCAATGTGAAAAGGGGATCTCAATGAGATGGGCCACATATATACTCAACTCATTCCTGTAATATTGTAAGGATGTGCAATATTAGGGCTCTGAGTTCCGCTACTCATGGTTACTCATCCTCATTGCACTTATGGGGTGGCACGAACCTACATATATGATGTCCGTGCCAAGGATAGAAAAATGTGGCGCAGTGCACTACACGTCGTTGCAAAGCACAACAGATATGAAGTAAAGAAAGTCAACAATGACATGTTCGCTCAATACTTAACAAAGATTCAAAACAGCTTGGTGGATACATGGAGGATCTCACCAAAAAATATCTAGGATGATGGACATATAGGGAATTTTTGGGCATCACATCATAGCATATGGCTACAGGTGAAGAAGGACCCAACCAAGGAGTGGTTGCAGTTGAAGTACTATGTGACGATACAGGACATCCACATGGAATTCCAAGAGTGGCCCAAGGAGTGGAAAGTGTCATAGATCCCAAGAGAAACATTAGCAGTACAAGTCCATACGCAGGGTAGCATAATACCCACGCAACAGATAGGCAGGAATTGAACTAGCTAGCAAAATAAATCATAATACGTATAGTGGGGGAAAGCATCTCAATTCGGAAGAAAACTAGAACACAAAAGAAGTCACAGTGTGGTCCTACACAGGGTCCACAGGCTACAGAGCAAGCACCGGGAGGACCGAAAGGACAAGTGAGTGTAGAGGAAGTATAGATGGAGGTGAAAGATGTAACCATGGATGAAGAAGTTACGCAGGATACCGAAATGGATACACGGATGCCAGAAGCATATGAACGGCTAGAGGCCCAAAGAAAGAGAACAATGGAGCAAGCAAGGAGCATCGAGAAGAAAGAAAATGCCCACATGAAACAAATGGAAACGTCACTGACAACAGATGACACAAATCTGATAACCATGACAATAGAAGATCGACTGTCAAAAGTATGGGAAAATGCATAAAACCATTGAGCTTCAATTTTGGAATAGGTACAGGAGGTAAAAATTGCACTAGAAAAGTTAAGGATCAAGGAGGAACAACAACAAAAGGAGAAACTGGCACCAGGAAGGGAACGAGCACATGTCGGAGAGACAATACAAATCACAATGCAGGGAAGTGATAACTTTATCATAACACCAGATATGTTGTTCATTGATGAAGAAACAACACAAAAGCCTGTGAAGGATATCAAAACGTTGGATTTGGCGTTTCCCAAGATACCAACAAAGGCGTTATATAGGTTATAGGTTAGCGTCATGTAAGAGATTCATTCCAGAGCAAGTTCTGACCCGACGAATCTATAAATAGTGCAGGAAGAAAATATGGTATTGAAGCTAGCCATCAACCAGGAAGGGCAAAAGAAAGAGATAGCGCAACAAAAAATAAACCAGATGGAGACCCAGATAAATGTAGTCTTTCAAGCCATCTCAGATGACACAGTATCAGAGGAAGCATCTTGGGAGGCGAATATAACAAAGATAGCATAGAATATGCAATGTTATAAAGATAATATCAAATAATTGGAGGAGTGTGTAGTACCTATGACTCCCCCAGTAGTCTAAGTGCAAAGAGAACAAGACATGATAGCAATTGCAGAAAACTTCACGCAGAACATACATAGAGTGGCAGAACTACTGGAAAACAGCATCCAACTATGAACCCATCTACTATAGGAAGGGATCCTACAAGAGCTGCAAGGAAATGAATATAAATTACATGCAGCAATGGAAGATGTCAAGCAACGACAGAGGACAATGTCACTGCCAAATAAGATCAAGACGTCCACAAAAATGAAGAACCTTCAGGCAGAAGAAAAAGCGATGCAGGCACAAAAGATCGCACAGCAGGATCAGTTGGAGCCCCTATAGGAAAAGGCGGAACAATTGGTCATGGAAATCGACGTAGCGAAATAATGCCTCGAAAAGATAGTCTTGGAGGGGGGTGAGATCTTACGACCACCAGTCACTGCGCAGGTGGTTGAAGCCATGTTAGCAAAGAGTAGCCAAGATCAGGAGAAGTACCAAAGGATAGTAGGTATGTATGAAGCTTTGGAACAAGCAGTCACAGACACTGAAGTTAGGCAATGACTCGGGATGATTCATGATGTCAGTGTTGGGGGCATGTTCGACACATACCAGTTTTGAAGGAAAAGAATGACGTGGGAGGCGAATGCGCATGGAGAAGAAGCATCACGTGTAAGGAATACACACATGCAGGAAAATCATCACGTGCAAAACATATGCACATACAGAAGAGGAAGGCATGTGAGGCACACATGCTAGAAGACCTAGCCATGATAGGTTTAGGTTTTTGGTAAGAATATGTAATAGCCAATAAGCCAAGCACATGTATAAACAGGTACCTAGGAGGTCTAGGTCGGGGGTTCTCAGTCGGAGGTTCAGAGTGGGATGTCATGTTGGTTTGTCATTGTTATCATACTGTTATTCCAATCTATGTTTGTAATTTGTTGAGTTGAGGAGAGGAACTAAATTAGATATTGAGGGTCAGATCACAGGCTGAGGATCCTGGTGTGATGTATTCTACCTCATTGTAAGATATCAACCTGTTTTGATGGAGAGTTGTAATGCGCAAGGCTCTGTAGTTTTGGAACTAGAATAATAAAAGAGCAGAGAATCCAAATATTTGTGGATGTAGCCCAGGAGGGGTGAACCATGGTAGATCATGTGTTATGTGATTGAATGTTATGTATCTCTTTTGTTGTTAATGATTAGATGTTAAACAAATGTGTGAAAGACTAGGTAGATATGTTACTTTACATGCATGAGCAAGAATGACATGGTATTCCATATAAGTTGAATGTTAAAGTAATAAATGAAGAATACAGAGTCTAATCACAGATCCCCACTCATTTCCTGGGCTGCAAGTGCCTGAGCGTTGTAGCTACCCATAAGAACTATCTTGGGTGAGATTGCGCAGTGCATCCTGTGCATTGTGTTTCCTTCTGGTTTACTAGAAGGGTCGATAGTTTTAGGAGGGATTTTTTGGAAACCATGTGGACTTGAACCTAGGTTAGCCTAAGAAGGGAAGTAGACTAAACTATAAACCAACAGTTGATGACGGCAATGATGGTGATCTTGTGAAGTATCATATAGTGGCAGAACCGTTGGGCAATGTGAACAGCTTCCAAAGCAAGTTTCTCAACATGCGAGTAGTTGATATCTAGTCCAACTAGGCCTCGTCTAAGATAATATATAACATGCTCTTCGAGGGCATCATCCTCTTGTACCAAGACCATGCCGATTGTAGACTCTACGACAGCCAAATATAACAAGAAATCCTTTCCATAATCGGGAGGAATGAGAAGAAGGGCAGACGTTAGAGCATGTTTCAACGCATCAAAAGAGTGTTGAGTTTCTTCGTCCCAACACAATGGGACTCCCTTTTTTAAAAGATGCATGAACCCTTTCGTAATATCGACATAATTAGCGACAAAATGTCAAAGATTTTCTTTCCCCTATAAAATATGAAGTTGGGGAATTGTATGCGGGCGAGGAAATTGAACTATTTCCTCAACCTTAAGAGGATCGACTATGAACCCTTTTGTTAACACGATGAAACCTAATAAACAACCCGTTGTCACAAAAAAACTACACTTGTTTGGATTCAAGTGAATCTGATAGTAGAGACACCTCACAAAGATTAGTCATAAATGGGAGGGATGATTGGATATCTTGCAAAACCGTGATGCTAGATTATCCTGGTACACCTCAACTATGTGTTTGAGGTCGTGAAAAGAAAACAACATGGCCCGCTGAAAAGTAGTTGCAACATTCTTCAAGCCAAAAGGCATTTTTCAATACGAAAAAGTACCCCAAGGACAAATAAAAGTCCTTTTATGTTGGTCCTCGGGTTTGATTTGAATTTTATTATACCCTGACCATGAAAGAAAAGACCTTGCAACCTGCACATTCATCGACGATTTGGTCAATAAACAGGGTTGGAAAATAGTCTTTAGGGAAAGCTTTGTTCAAATCATAGAAATCCATACATACGCAAATCGTGTCTTGCTTCTTGTTGACAAGAACAAGGTTCGATACCCATTCTGTCAATTGCATGGGGTAGATGAAACCAGCCTTGATAAGTTTCTCTACTTAATATTTTATCGCCTCTACTTTGCTAGGATTGACTGGTCGAAGCTTCTGTCGGACTGGTTTAACATTAGGATAAGTCATGATATCGTGCTCAATAATACGTGGGTCGATTCTTGGCATCTCCTCATAAGACCAGGAAAAAACATCATGGAATTCTTTAAACAATTTGGTGTAGATTCAAATCTCTTTGTGGGAGCAATCTACTCCAACGAAGAAATTTTCCACAATGCCATGGGTTTTTGAGATATCGATAGGAATCGTTGCAGCAATACTTTCCATGTTTCCCTTGATGTATACTCCATGTGTATCCAGAGGGTTAATGGGACAAGGGGCATCTTTGTTCATGGTTGTAACAAACTCTCCTACCTCTATTCTCTTGAGATTGGGAAGAAAATAAGATCTATGGTGAATATCATCCCAAGGTCTTTCTGGACCAGTCATTGCCTCCAAAATCGCCTTGTCATAGGGAAAGATTAATTCCAAAGGGTCTTGAGCAGCGAGAGAGTCTTGAGCCCAAGCAGGCTCGAGAACTAGATCTAGCTCTTGTGGGAGAGCCAGATCAAGGTTGTTCGAGGCTTATTGGACAAAATTGTATACAACCGCAGCAACGGATAAGGGCATGTCCATGCCAAGGTTCCCTACCCCTTCCATCGAAGTCGATGGGGAAGTTAAAGTCCACGAGTCATGAAAGTAGCTCATTTTGAAAGACAACACTTGAAAAATTAAGAGCCTTCGACTGGTCGGGGATGACCAAAATAAACCTTACAAAGATGGATAATCAAAAGCTCCCATCAAAGACGAAAACAATCCGGCACCTAAGTTGGCAGTGCTTGGTTGCGGGTTATCAATCATCGGGACCATGGATTCCCCTGATGAAGGGTCGGGATGGGAGAAGGATAACTGGTCAACGGTTATAATCTAGCCTTTGTGCAGAAAACATAAGACCCGAAAAATAGTGGCTACAATCGCGTGCATTTCATAAGTCCAACTTTGTCCTAACAAAATATTGTAGTCGAGAGGCCCATCAACTAATTCTACCTCGACGCACACAGTTTTACCCTCCAACTGCATGAGAAAAGAGGGAATTATACCATGTGGTCTGAACGATTGACTGTCAAATGTCATAAGCAACGTGGTTGACAGAGATAACTCAAGTTGGTCAATGGCCTTCCAACATGCCAATGACATCACGCAAGTCGAGGTACCCTCATCAACCACCGTACGAAAAATGTTGTGTCAATAATTTTGTGGTGTACGCCATTACTATCTGAAAGGAGACATGGTGAGGAATACGAGGTTTATGGTCTGTCAGATAAAAAATGATCATTCCTAAGTTACTGGGCTTTGTTTCTCCCAAGGCAGACAACGATGCTTTTCTCTATGAGGGGAAACTATGGAGAACCTCCAGAGCATACATTGCACAAGGAATTTGTGCCAGATCCTCCATGATGGAGTAATTTTGAGAAGCCCTCACGTTTGGGTTGTGAGAAGCCTTCTTCAATGCACCTTTAGGGGTGCAAGTCATTGTTTCTCCCACTGTATTCTCAATTTGAAGAGGAGTCAATGGGTTGGAGGAATATTTTCCCTTCTCAATAGATTCTAGTGTTCTGTAGTCACAAGTTGTGGTTGATAAATGAGCTTCGACATTCATCATGTAAATTTTTTCATTCAGGTTGTTTGGATTAGGCACGGGGGGTCCTTGACTACCCCCATCTGTGCTCGTGGATGTAGAGGCTTGAGCCATATTTTGGCCTTGTGGAAAAGGGTTTGTCAACACAACAGGTTGTTTTTGTGCCAATAGCTTCTAGGCTTCTGCAAGCCAAGGGAATAGGTGAGTCAAGTGGTCATCCGTGCAAAGCTTACACAGAAAATTCACCTATATCTTTTTAGTTTTTTCCTTGCCATCATTATTTGCATCCTTTTTATCCCCCTTAACCTTATTGTTTTTTTGTTTCTTCTTTCCCTCAGTCTGCTAGTTAGCCTTGGGAGTTGTCGATTACGCACAATGTACATCCGACGTCTAGGTGACGGGGGAAGTTGAACTAGGAGTTTGGCTGGCCATAGTCTGTTGAATCTATAACTATTGTAATTGATTAGACAACGAATCTATGAACTTGCTTTGTGTTGAGCCCACTTTTCCATCGGTGTGAGGCCCAGAATTTTGTGTGTATTTGTCGAGAATTGATTGTGGCACATCAGATAAGATCTCATATATCATACTGGACTGAGAGTAAATAATTTCCATTTGTTGGTCTCTCAAAATAGCGTTTTCTTCAGAGAACACCCCGAACATTGCTACGTCATTGGACATGCAAGGAACCAAATACTTTAAGAGCCACTAGAGAAAGAATGCAGTAGGGAACTTGACATTAATCAAACTCTTTCATCGTCTCCATTCTTGGATGTGATCCGAGATATGATCAGCTTTTGTCTGCTTGAAGTTGGCCAAAAAATCACTGTCGACATCATATCTCACTGGCAACTAGAAATGGTTCAAGAAAACCATAGCCAGGTCATTAAAGTAAGAATACTTCGAGTTGTCCAGCTCGATATACCATTTTATTGCACCCCCTATAAGAGTGTGTTGAAACAAGCGCAACTGAACAGAGTCATCCTTCAACAAGTTGGATGAGCACCACAAGTAAAAATTCGTCACGTGATCACCTAGATCCTCGCCAAGATTTCCTTGAAACTTAGGGATGTTAGAAGGAAAATTAGTCGGCATGGGGAGGCAACGCGAATCGTGACAAATATGGTCATTTAACAACCTTGACAAGTTTGGAAAATGCAGAGTTGCCAAAAAGGGTAGTCTCAGTTGCAGAGTATTTACATGAAAAGATGGGCCTAGATTTTGGTTGGCACCAGGTTTCTAGGAAAAGTTGGACTATTGGGTAGGGTTTTGGTAGATTCCATGATGGCCCTATCCAGAGAAAGGGAATTTTCTCTGATGATGTAACATCAACTGGTTCTTGAAGTTAGATGACATGGCTTGAGAAGGGATTTCTCCCTATACCATGTTCCACAAACCTTAGTTGGGGATGCCCCCATTCGACCCTCCAGGCATAGGTACAGAACCTTTCCTAGGGTTCCACATAGTGTGGGAGGGGTTTCCCATGATCAACATCCTTTGTGAGGGAAACGAGCCCTGCGAAGGATTCCCAAGACCTTGCAAGGAGTAAAATCTTGTCATCTCTCCCTATGAAGGAATGAAACCTTGTGCAGGGTTTTGTTGACTAAAGATGGGGTTTCCCCCAGTCAATAAAGAAGATTAAGTAAAAATGTTATTCCCAAACGCACCAAGCAAAGAAAACGACATTGATCCCACTCGATTTGTGTAGGATGAAGGTCCCTGGTTCCCTCCATTAAACAAACTATAGTTGGTATTAGGCTCGATCGACTGCTAAAATGTGCCACCGAGCAAAGGAGACAGGGGTGCGATGTGACCCCCACCGTAAGGGATAGCATTGAATGGGGAAGTGGTGCCTGCAACGAATCCTTTCAAGGGATAATTAGATCTCTCTGCCCCCAAACCAATGGTTTGTAGAGTAGAGTATGTGAGAATCAAGTTAGAGTCAAAACCAAGCATCCCATATGAGAAGGGAGTGCCTGACGCATTTTGAATGAAGGGAGCAATGGTTGAATCTGTCGAAGGAATCGAACCACTGCCTGAATTAGTGGGCATCAGGATAGTCGTGCTCCTAACAGGTGGAAGTGGAGGAGGAGGTACAACACCCACTCCAGCAACAGTTGTGATGGGAGTACGAGGACTCCCTGACAAAGTAGCACTAGTTGCTTCCATCATCGCTCGCCAAATAAAATGGTGTTCAAGATATGTCACCTCAAGTTTGACTATCTGAATTATAAGCGATGCAGATAATTCATTGATCAAAGGATATGTTGGCCTAAAACCTTCGGTCTCGAGGTCAGAAAAGATAGATTTCTCCAGAGCAGGAAAATATTCTCTTGGAGCTAGTTGGGTGATCCAAAATTAATCTTTTAAAGACTTTGGTTAAGTTTATGCATGAATTGATTTACCATTTAGGAATTAAGAGAAGAATCTTAATGAAATGTGTTTCAGCCATATACAAAGTAAAAACAACAAAACCATAACACTAAGATTGATAACGGAGTTTGGCACAAGTTTTCCTATGTCTTTGGGCCTTTCTCTCAGTGGGGAAGGCTTCTTATTAATCTTCACTACTTTAAGAATACAAAAGAAAGGCTTACATAATAGCTTCTAAAACCACCTTTCATATCTGCAACTTCTAAACAGAAACATATATCACCATTGGCTAGAACAGGAAAGTCTGAGACTTTTGAGTATGAAGTCGGCTATGCTTGGCTCAACATCTTGGGCTCTGGAGGCACTTTTTTGTTCAGATACTCGGATGCAGAAAAAAATCCATATTCGAACTCCCCTCAAAATTATGCAACTTTTGAGTATAAAGTTGACCTGCTTCTGAACAGTCCCTCAACACCTCCCTTAGGCATGAATCCCAATGTTGCACACTGTCAGATCCATACAGTCTCAAACTGCATGCCAAAAAAAATATTTTTTCTCGATTTGTGTGCCTAGATAAATAAGCTAGACTCCTCCAAATTTAGCGACAGTTAGCCAAATTTAGCGAGATTCCACAGATTTGGAGGATCTCCGCCAAATTTGATGGTAACCGCCATATTTGGTGAAACTGCCAAATTTCTTTGACCTTCTAGAAGGTGCCACGTGGTGCCTCCTCATTGGTCCACGTGTCACCTCGACATTGTCCTGAGCCATGTCATTGTTGCACAATCATCTGCCACGTGTCATCCATACGGGTTTCCACGTCATCTTACGGACTGCCACGTGTCAGCTTCTAGTGCTACCATGTCAGCATGTTGATGTCATGCTGATGTCATCTACCATGTCACTCCTAACGTCATCTGCCACGTCACTCCTGACATCATCTTCCATGTCAATTATGACATCATCATCCTTACTGCTAACGTCATCAATTGACTTAACCCATTGAATTTGTCTTTTTGACTTTGACTATGACTTTTTGCATGTTGGACCTGAACTTCAGATCGCGATAACTTCCGCATTTGGTGTCCATTTTTAGAAAACAATATATGGCTAGAATCGGAACGACGAGCCCTCCAAAATGGTGTTGGTTTCATCTAATTCTGAGAACTTTGACTTTTAGGCCTTTCTAGATCCTTTTTGGATCATTCCTCCCCATTAAAACCTTTTGGTCCTCCAAAAGGGTATTAACCAAACATTAAGTGTGGGATAAGCCTCCCCACTTGTCCTTTGTCTTTAAAATATGTCCTATGCACCTGTTGCATCATTAAGACCTTTTGGTCCTCCAAAAGGGTATTAACCAAACATTAAGTGTGGGATAAGCCTCCCCACTTGTCCTTTGTCTTTAAAATATGTCCTATGCACCTGTTGCATCATAATCAATTGCATAATAACTAAAAGAATATTGTTAGCCACTTGAACTTGTTCACATCTTACTAAAGTCACTACCATCCATGTAGATAACATTAGCAATGATAACATCAGAAATATGATTGAAACTGAACCAATATGTTTGATTGGATTGCAATACATTAACTTATCTTGAAGCAAAGTATGATTGAACTTCCATTCTACAACCATATGATGTTCATGCTTAAGATCAACTGCTTTACTTGGCACAATTATAGGTGTATTGCTTGCATAAGTTTCCTTCCTTAATTTTTCCATTGGTAGAAGAGATTGATTTGCTTTAATATGATGAGCATGTACAAAATATTCATTGCATTTCGTAAACAAGTGATATTGATTATGTTCCTTGTAGAATATTTCTTTGCGATCATATAAATAAGGGCTACCTAAGACCATTCCACATGTTTCTAGCGGCACCACATCACATGTTACTTCATCCACATAATTAGATGTAAATACAAACTTTATGATACATTGATTTGTTATGGGCAATTTATGATATTTGCTTATCCAATTTAGTGAATAGGGTTTGTGATGCATCTTAGTGTTTGGTCCCAATTTCTTAACCACTTCTTTTGAAATTAAGTTAGATTGAGATCCACTATCTATCAATGTATCTATCCTAGTATGTTTCATTACGACCCTTATATGAAACAATTTAGTTCTTGAATCAAAACCATCACCAATTTTACGTGTCAAACCAACTATTGTAATCTTAGACTCATCACCTGAATCCGATCCCAAGTCTGTTGGTCATGTTGTTGTTGCAACGTTTTTCCTCCCTTTCCTCTCTTTGAAACACTTCAGTCTCTTCTTTGGGTGCAATTTCCAACAATACTCATCATCATGCCCTTCTTTCTTGCAATGCTTGCAAGAGAGCTTCTCTTCCTTTACTGTCGCTGAGTTTTCTTTCTTCCCATTCCCCTTTCCTTTGCCTTCTTTCTTTGAAGATGATTCCCCTAATACACCAACTCTAGTTTTCCCTGATTCAATATACGTTGCTTGAAAATAAACCTCATCAAGATTAGTAGATCCAAACATAAACACAGTATTACGAATATAAGCAGAGAAACCTCCTATATACTTCATAAGAGTTTATTGTGTAGTCAATGGAACATCTAACATCAAAGCCATCTTACGAAATTCATCTGTATATTCTTGCACTGACTGTCCTTTTCTTAGATTAAGACTTTTCCATTCAATTAAAGCGTTTTTCTTATATCCCAGTGCATAGAACTATTTTCTAAGTGCAGAAATAAAATCAGTCCATGATGGAAAAATCTTACCAACTTGTATAGTTCCATGTTGCATTTTACTTTTCCACCAGATGAGAGTTGTGCCTTCAAGACAAAGCAATGCCAATCTGATTTTGGTTGCCTCATCTTTGATTTGTTGCACATTACAATATACCTCCATCTACCTAACCCAGTTATAAAGTTTCTCAGCATTAACTTTGCCATGATACATAGGCAAAACAAATTTTACATCAAGTTTAAGTAATGGAATATCAGGCTTATGTTTATGAGAATGTTTTCTTGCAGTAGAATTTGAACTTGTACTTGAAGAATAAGAAGATGGAGGTGAAGGAGGAGTTTTAGGAGGGTCCTCTCCTTCTTCACTTTTGGCTTGCTTTGAAGATTCCCCTTGAACCGGTATCTTTTGTTCCAAGTAATCATCATACAATACTTTTACCAGCTTCAACATGGAAAATAAAGTCTTTTGAAACTCTCTTTCATTTTGAGAAAGTCCTTCTTTTGATGCCATCTTCTCACTTTGAGAGGAACTCTTTCTTGATCAAATCACTAGATCTCCTTCTACAAGCTCTCCTTCACTATGACTTAGATTTTCCATGGTAATCAAGCAAACTCAAACAACCAACTGTCAACCTGCTTTGATACCACTTGATCCGAAATTGATCTTTTAAAGACTTTGGTTAAGTTTATGCATGAGTTGATTTACCATTTAGGAATTAAGAGAAGAAGATTAATGAAATAAGTTGCAGTTGTATAAGAAGTAAAAACAACAAAACCATAACACCAAGATTGATAACGAAGTTCGACATAATTTTGCCTACATCTTCAGGGATTTGTCTCAGTGGGAAAGGCTTCTTATTAATCTTCAATGCTTTAAGAATAAAAAATAAAGGCTTACATAACAGTTCCTGAAACCACCTTTCAGATCTGCAATTTCTGGACAGAAAAAAACATCACCATTGGCTGGAACAGGAATTCTGAGACTTTTGAATATGAATTCGGCTATGCTTAGCTTGACATCTTGGGCTCTAGAGGCACTTTTATATTTGTCTACTCGAATGTAGAAACATAAGCCATATTTAGACTACCCTCGAAATTATGCAACATTTGAGTATAAAGTCGACCTACTTCTGAACAGTCCCTCGACACCTCCCCTCGACACGAATCCTAATGTTGTGCCTAACAGATCCGTACAGTCTGTATCGTCTCGAACTACATGCCAAAAAAACTCTTTTTCCTCAATTTTTGTGCCCAGATAAATAAGCCAGACTCCGCCAAATTTAGCGAAAATTATCCAAATTTAGTGATATTCCACTATATTTAGAGGATCTCCGCCGGATTTGGTGGTAACCACCAGATTTGGAGAAACCGCCAAAATTTCTTTTACCTTCTAGAAGTTTCCATGTGTCGCCTCGCCATTGGCCAAAACCACATCATTGTTGCACAATCTTCTGCCATGTGTCATTTGTACAATTTCCACATCATCGTACAAACTTCCATGTTTCATCTGTACAGGCTTGCACGCCAGCGTATGGACTACCACGTGTCATTTGTACAGGTTTCCACATCATCATACAAACTACCACATGTCATCTCTTGGTGCTGCCACATCAACATGTTGAAGTCACCTGCCACATTAGTGATGACATCATCTGCAATACCACTATTGATGTCATCTACCACATCATGTTGATGTCATCAGTTGTACTGCTGACGTCATTAGTTGGATTTGATCTGTTGACTTCGACTTTTTTCTTGTTTGACCTAAAATTTAGATCACGATAACTTCTGCATACAGTGTCCATTTTGGGAAAAAAAATATATGGTCAGAATCAGCGTGGTGAGCCCTACGTAATGGCATTGGTTTTGTTCGCTTATATGGACTTTGATTTTTAGGCCTTCTGGATCCATTTCGGATCACTCGAGTATGGTTTCCATTGGCCCAGTAGCTTTGAACAATCCTTCTTGATCTAGTATGCGCCTCAACGGTGGCGGAGGTGGCTCCAAAGTAACCGGCGATATGCCTTGAAGCCTACGCGAATGGCGGAGTTGTTGATATTCCACCCTGTGAAATGATCAATCAACAAAGTAAGGTTTAGCTAGTGTGAAATCACATAGTACACACTAAAATTCCCTAAAGGAAAATCAAGTAAACAACTAACTAGAAGGAAGAACAGTTACACCAATCGACACTAGAGAAACTTACCAGTGCAAGTGAAACTCGAACACAGAAGCACCCTCCGGGTATACTCTGTGAAGCATGATTCGACATCTACCCTAGGTATCATGGTATTACCCCACACTCACATGTGTAAGTCCATAAAAATAGGAAACTAAGTTTCCATCTCGTAGTCAGTCACCAAACGGGTACAATCGACAGTCGGGTTGATTGTAATGAGAAAGATAACAAAGTTTGAAGCCCTTCAAGGGTACCGAAGGAAATTGGTACAAAATACAACTGAGGATCTTGAACGGATTTGAGGTCCATGAGGCTCCGTAGTCAAATGTGATCAATGTGATTCCCAAGAAATACCCTCAATATACAATCCCCACTACTCTTGGTCCGACTTTGGAGGGGTTATCTCCTCTAAATTTCCTTACACAACCTTGTGTTTAGCCCCTGTGTTAGAGGGGGCTCTCGGTTGACTCTTACGACACTGCACTTGTAACACTACCTATCATAGACTCCAATGTTATTTTATATGGCCTTGAAGAGTTTCCTCTTCACACCTATTTCAAGGCCCTAAAAGCCTAAACTAGTTGGTGAACCCTACAAACAAAAAGTCTAATAGATTTTAAGTTAAGTGTTGATTTTATGGGCTTGATTTACTTAAAGGATATGAAAGTGAAACTTGTGGTGTTAGGACGAGACAAAAAAGAAGAAAACTTTAGAGCATTTATATAAAAAAGAAAACTAGATACTTCAAATTTAAAGCAAAGGCTTGTAAAATATTTGTGAACGTCAACGTTTCAAAACAATGTTCCAAGATCCTATAACTGGAAATTTCCTAAAAGAGTTTTTCATTTCACAATTGAAAACTACTTATACTTTCAGGAAAACAAGAAAGAACTTTGAAACTGAAATCTTTTCTTTTGCAAACCGACAACCTACGATACACTACCAAACAAGGTGCATAACTAAATACAACAAATTCTTTTTTGATTTTTTGAAATTCTTTAAACAAGAAAAACATAAGTAAAAGATTATTTTTTGTTTTTCAAAGCACAAAACGGGATAAAGAGAAAACAAAACCCGAGATTAACACAAACCCTAGGCCAACTGCATAAATGTAGGGATTCAAAAGAACCCAGAGGAGGATTTAAAACTTGAAAGCTCACTCTAAACCTCTAAGGCAAACAAAAGAAGATCAAGAAACAAGTTAAAACAGAATTTTTAACCCAACCAAAGACCACTAACAGAGACCCTGTAAAGTCCAAGAAAGGCCTTAGAAGCCTAAGGCTTCTGTCGAGAAAGAGAAAAACTCCTCTTTTTTTAAAAAAACCTTCAAGACAAGAGACATGAGTTGTTACACCAGCAACCTGCGTATATGGGATTTCTATTGTGCAGACTGCATATGTACGTGGGCTAAGCCAAAGCAGGGCGTGTACACCTCTGAGATTTTTAAAAAATAAAAATACTTGGCAGACTGACTAGGAAGAGAAAGCTAGTAGGCACCTGTAAGGTGATCAGAGACCCTAAATTGAATCAGTAAACTTGAAAAACTCAAAAAAATAAAATTAACCAAAAAACCTCCCACTAAGACCCTAGAGAGACTCCCCAGTGGAGTCGCCAATTCTGCTAGCAGAGAAAATCCCCCTATTAGTATACTAGGTGGAAATATAGGTAGAGCACTGACTTCCCTTAAAAGACAGTTATATTCCTAAGATACGCCAAACTATCTGAACTAAAAGACAAAAGAGAAGAAGGAATATTAGTAGGTGTACCTTAGGTCCTAATGTCCGATGTAGACTTCCTTCAACTTTGTAGCTTCCTAAGTTGTGGGTCTCCTCTCAAAGTTGACCTGCAAGAACACTTACGCAAACAATTATACAAATATACAATCTCTACTTATCAGTGTTAGCATTCAGATATAAACATAGATGCATTAATCAATAAAGATATAAAGACACAATATATTGGGACGGGAAAATAACTCTTTTACTCAAAATGAAGATTAAAATATTACAACCTTCTTATCCGTAGATGCTCTGCGAACCAGGTTTGGGCTCCTCTTATTGTTGCTCCAAGTGAATCATTCCCATGTTGCCTCTCACAATCAACTGATTTGTTTTTGGAAAGGGAAGGGATTTTATAAAGAGAAAGGGATGAAGGGGAATGTTGAGGCCAAATCTAATAAAGTGCTACAAACCTTGAGCTAGAAAGCAAAGGGATTTTGGCAGAGTTTCTTTGTTCTTTTGATTGATTGTATAAATAGGACCCCAAGACCTCTTTTTATATGCGAAAAATATAGTTATTCGGTTTGGGGATGGGATACAATGGGTAAAATGGTTGGGAAACCCTCAATAGCCCATAAACTCCACCGAGTTCCTTACAACTTTTTATTTTTTGCAAATTTTGGAGGTAAATGCTAGTTGTCTAGAATGTAGCTCACGTATGTATGTGGGTTGTCTAGTATGTAACTAGCATGTGTACGCAGGAAGTATCTCAACAAAGCGCGTACATGCTCCAAAAAATGGTTTTTTAAGAGAGAGATTCAACAGCAAATTGGAAAAATGTGTAAGTGAAAAGGCCAGTGCCATGTATGCATAGGTAGGACATTTTTGGGCTATAACACACACTGATCCTCTCTCACCTATGACCTAACCATTGAGAGTCAACCATTATTTTGCAAGAGACTAACATTGACATTATTCCTCTCTAAGACTACAAAGGCTTTTGCATGGGCTTTAAGATCCAAAAGGTTAACGACCAAAGGCTCAAACTAAGGCAATGCAGTTCATTTTCTTGAAGAAATGTATCAATCAAATCTCTTGAAGCGAAAATAATTTGATGAAATGCAAAAATTCTCGTGATTTCTTGGCATTCAATGGTGGAACTATGTATTTTGAATTGATAATGCGGAAGTTGATCATTTTTATCCTTTTAGCAGTGTATGTTGGTGAGTTGGAGAGAGAAAATTGGTGATTTTGAGCTATTTGATGACAAATACTTAATATTTTGAATTGTTTTGGCAAAAATTTGTCCTAGAAGTTGAAGCAGAGCCAAATGAATCAATGAATGGTTTAAACAACATACGACACCTTTTATTTTGTCAATTTGCATAAAATAATTGTTATCTTTGGAAAATAACCACGATTTGATCTTGGTTTTGAGTTGTCTAATGTTGAAGACTAGTCCTAGAACACTTGATGGAGCCAACTAAGGCTTTGAATGGTATGAATGGGTAATTGTGTCTACTAGTATAATTTTCATTGTTTCCATCATAGTTCGAGGTTATTTCAGCTGAAAATATCAATGAATTTACAATGCTCAAAGCATTTGATTAGGAAGCTTTGAAAGTGCTCATAATCGAGTTAGGGAAAAATCTGCAGTCTCCTATAATAGAAATGAGGACTAGTGAAATCAATCACAAAATAAATTTGTAAGGATGATCAAAGAATACCTAAGAAACTTAGAGTAGATAAAACTTCACTTGAGTCATGTGGACATAATGATATGGGTTTTTTGGATATGTTTTCACCACTAGAGATTAGAAGTAGATATGATGATGTTATTCTACATCCAAAATCAAAGGCATTTAAAAAAAATAGTTTTCTTGGGAAAAGAGACCTAGATCAGGTTGTTGGATGAGTTGTAGTTGTTTCATCCTTGAAGCACAAGAACCTTGAGAAAGGTGTGGAATGAAGGAAGACCCCTCCTCCCTTGCCTTCAGTTGTCAAGTAGGATTTCAAGACGATTCGTGTGATGAAGAAGTTCCATTGCAGACCTCACGATATATTCGACATTCTCATGGATGATAATAGATGGAAGGGTTTCACTCATGGTAAAGCCAAGATTAGTCAAGAGGTCGGTGGTTCTTTTTGTCTATTTGAATATTTGGTGGAGAAAGTTGCAGAACGTGAGAAACCCTTTCAAAATAAATCAAATTATCCCATTGGAGAGACTATGCTCCTTTCTCAGAAAGGGAAGAATCAATCACATGATCCTTCTAGAGGAGCATGCAATAAAAGGGGACGTAGAAAGAAGGATTTTAGAGGCATTGTGGGTAGGCATAATCCCCATGAGAAAATTGATCTTTAATTTGTCTGTTTTGGGAAGAATGAACATGTATAATACCATGGGAGAAGATCAAAGACTAGCAGGATCAGAAAGAAGATGAAGGTAAAGCATCAGATCTGGCAAAATGTAAAGCACTTGAATCTTCTCATTATATTGTTTCCCATTGCAATATTGGAGTAATTGAATATTTTTTTAACACTTCATTTACTTCTTGGAGAGATGCATGGATGCTTGACACAGGTGCCACGTGCCTTATGAACTTCTAGAGATACTTCTTTGAATATTTCAATGAAAATGTAGATGGTATAGTTTATTTTGCAGATAAATCATGTCTCAATCCTTTGGGAATTGGCACCATGAGGCTTAAATTTCTTGGACTCTTAGATTTTATTTTGCATGATGTGCTCTATATTCTTGATCTATGAAGGAACTTGGAGTCTCTTGTGCACATTCGATAGCAAAGATACTTTATCCATATCTTTGGTGGTAGAGTTGAAATAAGGAAATATTATAACAACATGTTCATTATGGCCAGAGTGGAGGATGGAAGATTATTGAAGTTGAAAGGGACATCTTCTCATGCACATAATTTTGCATACCTCTCTCACCATGATGAAGGTACATTTCCATATAGTATCTTATGGCATGCTAAATTTGGACACACTAATTATGACAACCTTTGTTTGTTGAAAAAGAATTGTGTTTCTAGTTTTCCTACTATTCGTAAGAATTTGAAGCAATGTGAGGATTGTATCCTTGGAAAACATAGAAAACAACCATTTCATGATTCCATTTCTAGAGCATGTAGAAAACTTGGATTGATACATTCTTATTTCTGTGGCCCCATGCTTATTCCACCTACTAATGGAAATAGATATATCATGACTTTTATTGATGATTACACCAAGATGTTTTGGGTGTACTTATTGAAATATAAATTAGAATATTTTGAAACTATTAAAAATTTTCATGTATGGATCCAAAATGAAGCTCAGTATCATAATTCATCTCTTTACACTGATAATGGAAGAGAATGTACATATAATGAATTTGAAAACTATCTTCACCAACATGGGATCAATCACCAAACCATTGTTCCATACAATCCTCAACAAAATGGTGTAGCTGAAAGAATGAACCAGGCTATCTTAAATATGGTTCATTCCATGATGTTTTTTGAAAATGTGAAATCGATGTTTTGGGCTAATGCAGTTTTGTATACAGTTTCTATGAAAAATAGGTGTCCATCTCATTCTCTTGGAAATAAGATTCCTTATAAAATGTGGCAGATGCATTCCTTTGGTGAGGAATATTAGGCACTTTGATTCTACCTATTATGCCTTAATTCATAAGGAGCAAAGAAACAAGCTTGATGCAAGGAGTCAGAACTGCACCTTCTTGGGGTACTCAAATACCACCAAGGCATATCATGTTTACGATGAGGTAAACAAGAAATTCATTCTTTCCAGAGATGTATTTTTTCTTGAATCCTACAAGAATGAAAAAATTATTGAACAACAACTTGACCATCTAGATGGATTCACTCATGTAAAGACATATCACAAATTTGATGATGCGTTTCCACATCTTGAAGGGGGGATCCCTATTTTGGATCAATATATGGAATCTCGTTTTGAAGGACCATCTCTCCCTCATGAAGAAGTTCCAACCACTTCATCGGAAGTCAAAGTTCATTTGGATGATGTAATTGAGAAGATTGAAAGGCTGGACCTTGATGATAATTCAACACCATCTCAATCAGTTGAGAAACTTGGACCATCTTAGAATGGTCCACCAAAGTGGCTCATAAATACACTTGAAAGTATTCATCCTTATGAGGTCAAAAGGAAAAGAACCATAAGTTCTACAAAACAAGATGGAGGTGATGTAGATAATCCATATTCAGGTGATGTAGATGATATGGATGTTTCATATGATTGTGATTTGAATTTATCTACTAACTTTGAACCAACTTCCTTTGAGGAAGCCACTTCTCATGATGAGTGTAAAGAATCCATGCATAAGGAGTATGATTCTCTCATCAAGAATGATACATGGAAGTTGGTGGACCCTTCATTCAAAACCAAACCAATTGGCTACAAGTGGGTATTCAAAAACAAATACAAATCATATGGATCACTTGACAAACACAAAACGAGGCTCGTGGAAAAAGGATTTTCATAGAAGGTACCCAACCAAGAGGATAAGGTTTTGGATGTGGTTTCGTTTCAAGACCCATTTTCTTGACAAGTGCTTCAAATATCAAGTTTACTTGGGAACCCAGATCAAATAATGTATCTATCTTAGTATGTTTAGATACAACTCTTATGTGAAATAACTCATTCCTCTTTCGTTCATCAACATGAGATTCATCATTGGAACTAGAACTAGCATGAAGAGATTCTTTACCTTGTACACCAACCATTGTGATATTTCCTTCATCTCTTGAATCGGAACCAAGATCTTTTTGTACCATATAAATGGTCTTTGTCTTCCCCTTTCCACCGAACAGTTTCAGTTTCTTTTCTGGATGCAATTTCCAACAGTGTTCTTCATCATGACCGCTCTTATTACAATGAGTGCAAGATGGTTTTCCTCCTCTCATCATTGTAGCAGTCTTATTATCCTTCCTCTTACACTTTTTAAAAGTCTTCTGTGGGAAATTGGAAGGTTTCTTTGTGGGATCTTCTTGAACATGTTTCCCCTTGTTCTCTAGGTGAGTGGTTTGCACACAAACTTCGTCAAGACTAGTGGGGCTAAACAAGAGTAAAGTATGTTGAATAAACTATGAAGTGTGCCAATATACTTCATTGAAGTCTCATAAGAATCTAAAGGAATGTTCAATGCAAGAGCTTTCTTCCTAAATTCTTCTGTGAAACTTTGTACAGTTTGTCCTTTACTTTGCCTTAAGGTTTTCCATTCCATCAATGTTTTATGTAAATACCCTAATGGATAAAATTGCTTCATGATCGTTGATTTAAATTCCGACCATGAGGAAAGAATCTTACCACACTTACTTCCATCCTAAAGCTTTCTCTCCCACCATACAAGAGTGGTGCCTTCCAACCAAAGAGAAGCCAATTTCACTTTAACTTCCTCTTCATCAATATGCTGGAAATGGCAATACAGTTCAACCCGTCAGATCCAATTATCTATCTTTTTAGGATTAACATCTCCATTAAACATAGGTAAAGAAAATTTTACATCAAGATTTAATAATGGTTTCTTAAAAGAGGCTTTATGGGTAGAATGATGAGAATGATGAGAATGCTCAAAGGAAGAAGAACTAGAACTCGAAGGTGAAGATGGAGGATCAAGAGGATCTCCTCCAGCCCCTTGGTTTACCGAAGCATCATCATCTGCATTTGCTTCCTTTTTCTTCCCTTTATTCTTCATCCTCTTCTTGTAATCTCCATACATTCGCTCGGCCATTTCTGACATGCGATAAAAGACCATGTGAAAGTTTTTCTCTTGTTCATCACGCTTGTCCTCTTCTACCATTTTCTTCCTTCTGGATACATGGCCAACTTCAGGATTGAAAGTATTTAGAGTTCCTTCACCCTGATTATGCTTGCCCCTAGTAAGCATTCACACTCAACAATTCAAGTAAAAGATGACTACTCTGATACCAACATGATCCGAGATCTTTTCATAGTGACTTACAAAGAATTGTATTAAATGAGCATAAATTAAAGTGCACCATTAAAGAAAGGAAAACTTAGAAATGAAGAGACATAAGCATCATATATGAACACAAAAACTTGATAATGGAGTTCCTCCCTGGTGGACTACGTCTCTGGGTCCTGCTCTCAAATGGGTAGGCTCTTTTTATTAACTCAGCAAAAGAATTTGGAAAATACATGAATATACCTCATTCTGAAATCATGCTGCATAAATAATGCTCAACTCACAAAAAAAACATCACCATTGGATTTGTGGTGTCGAATTACCCAAAAATGGTTGTCTCCATGCTCTAATCCAACTCTGGCACTCACAAGCCCAAGAGGAATTGTGTCTCGATTTTTGCGCCCCCTGTACCTGCAATTATGACAGCATTCGTCTTGAAATCCATGTCGTGGATTGTACAGTACGGTCATGCACGCCTCCCCCCTGGCTCTGGGAGAATATGAAATTTTAAATAATCAAAGTGGTGGATGTACCAAGCCACATCCCTTGGTGCGTTGGTTAGGGCAGAGTTCTAAAGGCATTATATTAGCCGGAGGTTCTGGGGTCGAACCAGCCGAACTCCGTTTTTAGTAGTGGTTAATATATATATGTGTGTATTTTTTGAACTCCCGCTACATTCAGTGGCCTGCTATAAGCTCTACCAATGACAATACAGATTTGGCGTGGTCTGCCATATTTGGCGAACCTACCATTTCTTGTTTTAAACAAAAATCATTTACGGGCCAACATTGGGCATTCTTGGGATGCCACGTGTTGCCCCATGATTGGCCTACATGGTGCCTATTGATACGCTCCCTCGTATGCTGACGTGGCTAGCCTTATCACTACCTTACTGAAATGTGGCGCTCCCTGGGTGGTGCCACGTAGCATATCCTGGGGGTGCCACATGACACTTTTCTATTGGTCCATATGGACCCTTGAAAAGTCCACTAGTGGGTGACAAGTGGCAGCTTGTGGTGTTGCCATGTGGCATGTTGACCTCAGCATCTCGTATGATGACATCACCCTACCACATCAGCTACTGATGTCATGTTGACATCAATAGTACAGATGATGACGTGTCCCCTGCTGACTAGTCCTGGTTGACCGCAAATTTGACCACACATATCTTTCAACCGTAACTTTATTTAACGAGATGTTTGCGTCGTTAGAAATCTTGCGACATGCTCTCCGTAATCATGTCATTTTCACCGAGTTTTGGGAAATTTGAATTTTTGCCCTTTCTCTGTTTGTTGGAGCCATTCTGAACGTTCTGAGCTGCCCCTGTGAGTTATGAGTTATTCTTAGCCTTCTCTGGATCCCTTTTTGGATCATTATAAGTGTTACAATATCCTGTGGATTCTAGTGAATCCCTGCATTCTAGCAGTGGTTTAGGGTCTATGTTAGTCTTGCGTTTATTTTATATTTACCTTGTTTGTGCTTTGAAAAATGAAAAATATCATTTACTTGTGATTTTCTTTCCTAAGCATTCAAAAAATCAAAAAATGTTGTTTTTAGTTATGCATTTTTGTGTGGTAGTTGTAGCATAGGTTGTTTATTACAAAAGAAAAGAGTTTTTTTTCCAAAGTTCCTTCTTTGTTTTTTCCTTGAAAGTTTAATAGATTTAATTTACACTGTAAAATGAAAATCCCATTCTAGGAAACTTTTTTCATTTTAGGATCTTGGATTGCTACTTCGAAAAGTTTGCATTTTCAAATATTTAAGAGTCATTTTTCAATTGTAGAACCTAGTTTTCTTTTGCACGAATGCTCTAAAGCTTTTATTTTTTCTCTTTTGTCTCTTGAAAACACAATAAGTTGCATGTATGTACCCTTTTGAGTAAATCAAGCCACTTAAAATCAATGATTAACACTTAAAATCAACTAGACATTTGTTTGTAGGGTTTACCAAGTAGTCTAGGCTCTAGGGCCTTGAAATAGGTGTGGAGAGGAAACTCTTCAAGGCTGCTTAAACAAACATAAGAGTCTATGATAGGGAGTGTTAGAGTCCAGTTTCGTAAGATTCAGTCGAGACCCCCGTCTAAAACAGGGGCTAAACATGAGGTTGTGTGAGGAAAGGTAGAGTAGATAACCCCTCCAAAGCCAGACTGAGCGGAGTGGGGATCGTATATTGAGGGTCATTCTTGTGAATTACGATGATCGCATTTGACTACAGAGCCTTGTGGACCTTGAATCTATTCGAGATTCTCATTTTTCTTTCAGACCATTTTCCTTTGGTACCCTTGAAAGGCTTCGGACTTTGTTATCCTGCTCATTACAATCAGCCCGACTGTCGATTGTACCAGCCTGGTGACTGACTACAAACTGGCAACCTAGTTGTTTTTTTTAAGTGACTTACAAGGGTGACTGTTGGGGTATACTGTGGTACCTAAGGTAGACATCAGATCACACTTTGCAGAGTATACTCAGAGGGTATTTCTATGTTCGAGTTACACTTGCACCAGTAAGTTGCTCTAGTGTCAATTGGCGTAAATGTTCTTCCTACCAATCAATTGTTTGCTTGATTTTCTGTTAGGAACTTTTTATTGCGTGCTATGTGTTTCGTGCTAGCTCAACCTTATTCTGTTGATCATTTCACAAGGTGGAAGATCAAGAGCTCCATTGTTCACGTAGGCTTCAAGGCCTGCCACTGGTTACTTTGGATCCACCTCCGCCACTTCTAAGGCGCAGGCTAAACCAAGAGGGTTCATTTGAAGTGACTGGGCCACATGAAACTCTACCCGAGCCAACCCCTAGAGAATACTTTCCTGCACCGGAGGAGTCCACCATTTCTGACCTTGAATTTAAAGGCTTCAAGCCCGCAAACCCTCCAATCACTAATTTATCGACATCGCTTCTTATTTAGATAGACCCTCCTGAGTTGACTTCACCTGAACGTCAGTTTGTTAGATGAGCAACAATGGAAGCAACTAGTGCTACTTCTTCTAGGATTCCTCATACTCCCATATCGGCTACCGCGGGAGGGGGTGTCGTGCCTCCTCCCCCACCTCTGCGTATTAGGACTATGATTGTCTAGACACCCACTACTTCAGCAAATGGCTCAATCCCTTCAACAACTCCGACCACTATTCCCTCCATCAGAACGTGTTTGGCACTCCCTTTTCATATGGGATGTTAGGTTTCAACTCTAGTTCGATCCTAACCTACTCTACTCTACAAATTATTGGTATGGGGGCAAGGATCTCTAATTCTCCCTTACAAGGATATATCATGGGAACCACTGCCCCGTTCAACACCATCCTTTATGATGGGGGTCATATCCCTCCTCTATCCCCTTCACTCAGAGGCGCTTTCCAGCAACCAATCGGGCCTAACACTGACTCTATCTTTTTAGTGGGGGTGTCATGGACCTCAGTTCTACATGAATCTGGTAGGGTCTATGCCTTTTTCTTTGTTTAGTGCATTTGGAAATAATTCTTTCTCATTGTCTACTTCTCGGCAGGGGGCAACCCCATTTTTGTTAAACCAAACCCTATGTAAGATTTCATTCCTTCGCAGGGAGAAGTGATGGGAGTTTACTCCTCACAAGGTCTTGGAAATCATTGGCAGGGTTCGCTTCCTTCGCAAGGGATGTCGATCAGGGGAAACCCCTCCCACACTCAGTGGAACCTTGTGCATGGTTTAGTACCTATGCCAGTAGGGTCGAATGGGGTCATCCCCAAAACGGTCCTTGGAATACTAGGCAGGGAGAAATCCCTACACAAGAAATTTCATCCAACTACGAGAATTAGTTGGTGATGCAGAATCAAATGCAAACTCCTTTTATTAGAAAAGGTCACCATGGCTTCTGCCAAAACCCTGCCCAGCAGCCAAACTTTTCCTGGAAACCTAGTGCCAGCCAAAATCCAAGCCCCTCTTTTCATTTGAATCCACCACAACCTAGACTACCTTTCCTGGAAAATCTGCATTTTCCAGACTTGTCGAGACTATTGAATGGCCCGATATGTCATGATCCTCTTTGGTCCCCCGTGCCTACTAATTTTCCCTCAAACATCCCTAAGTTCAAAGGAAAGCCACGCAAAGATCCAGCTGATCATGTTACGACATTTCATTTATGGTGTTCATCCAACTCATTAAAGGATGATTTTGTTCAGTTGTGTTTGTTTCAATGCTTTATAGGGGGTGTCGTGAAATGGTATATCGATATCGGTAGCTTGAATTACTCTTACTTTAATGATCTAGCTATGGTATTCTTAAACCATTTTCACTTACCGGTAAGATACAATGTCAACATCGAGTTGCTCGCCAACTTTGAGCAAACAAAAGTCATCCATATCTCGAATCACATCCGAGAATGGTGTCGACGAAAGATATTTATCAAAGTTAAGGTCTCTCTCACATTTTTGCTCTAGTGGTTCCTAAATTCCTTGGTGCCTTGTGTATCCAAAGACATCACGATGTCCAGGGTTTTTTTCAAAGAAGAGGCTATCATGAGAGCCCAGCAACTGGAGTTGATTTACTCTCATTACATTATGCTCTATGAGATCTTTCCCAAAGCACCACAATTGAATTTCGACGAGATCAAATAGAAGTCTGGGCCTCACTTCGATGGAATAGTAGGCTCAGCATAGAGAAAGCGCACAAATCAATTGACTAATCAATTACATCAGTTATCGATTTAACAGATTGTGGCTAGCCAAACTCCTAGTTCAGCTACCCCCGTAACCCAAACATCGGATGTACACAGTGTGAAATCAATGAATCCCAAGGGTAACTAGAAATCGAGGGAAAGAGGAAATATAAAAACAATAAGGATAAGGGGGATAAGAAGTTTGTGAATAATGTTTGCGAGGGAAAAAATGAAAAGAGGAAGGTGAGGTTTACATGTAAGCTTTGCACAAACAACCACTTGACTCACCAATGCCATCAGCTTGAGGAAGCCTAAAATTTATTGGCACAGCATCAGCATGTCGTGTTAACCAACCCTTTTCCACGAGGGAAAAATTTGGCTCAAGTTTCCTCATCTACGAACATGCCTGGGGGAAATCAAGGAGCCCTCACACGAAATGCTAATAACGAAGCCGCAAATGTTTATATGATGAAGTTCGAAGCTCATCTGCAGGCCAGAGCTCATAATTATAGAATGTCAGAATCTGTTGAGAAGGGAAAAGAAGCCTCCAACCCACTACCTCCTCTTCAAATTGAGAAGACTATGGGAGAAACTATGACTCGCATCCCTAAGGGTGCGTACAAAAAGGCTTCTCACAACCTGAACGTAAGGGATGCTCAAAATTACTTCATTGTGGAGGATCTGACACAAACTCCTTATGCAATAACAGCTCTAGAAGTCCTCCAGATTTTCCCCTCACAGAGGAAAGCATTGTTGTCTTCCTTGGGAGCGATCGAGACTACTAACCAAGGAATGATTGTTTTTTACCCTACAAATTATAAACCTCATCTTTCTCACCACATCGCTTTTCATATAGTAGTGGTGTATGCCACGAAATTGTTGACACGAAACATTTTCCGTACGGTGGTTGATGAGGGTGTCTCCACTTGTGTGATGTCATTGGCATGTTGGAAGGCCATCGGTTGACCTGAGTTGTCCCCGTCACCCACATTGTTAATTGTGTTTGACAGTCGATATTTTAGACCACATGGCATAATTCCCTGCTTCCCCATGCAGTTGGAGAGAAAAAGCATGTGCGTCAAAGTAGAAGTAGTCGATGTGCCTCTTGACTACAATATTTTGTTAGGGCAGAGTTGGACCTACGTTATGACAACAGTTGTATCCACCATTTTTTGGGTCTTATGGTTTCCTCACAAAGGTCGGATCATAACTATTGATTAGTTATCCTTATCCTATCCTAACCCTTCATCGGGGGTATCCACAGTCCCAATGATTGACAACCCGCAGCTAGGTACCATCAACTTAGGTGTCGAATTGTTTCCATCTTTAATGGGGACTTTTGATTATCCATCGCCTGTTAATAATGTCAAGTTTATTTCGGTTGTCCTTGGCTAGCCGAAGGCTACAATTTTTCAAGTTGCGTCTTTTAGAATGAGTTACTTTAATGACCTATGGATTTTACCTTCCCCACTGACTTCGATGGAAGGGGTAGGGCACCCTAGAATGGCTATGCCCTTATCCATTGTTGAGGTTACGTATAATATTGTCCAACAAGCCTCGAAAAACCCTTATCTGGCTCCCCCACAAGAGATAGATCTTGTTCTAGAGCCTATTTGGGCTCAAGAGTCTCTTGCCACTTACGATCCTCTGGACTTAGTTTGGCCCTCTGACGAGGCGATTTTGGAGGCAATGACTGGGCTAGACAAACCTTGGGGCGATCTTCACCATATATCTTATTTCTTACCTGAGCTGAAGAAAATAGAGGTAAGAGAGTTCATTGCGACTGTGAATGGAGATGCCCCTTGTCCTATTAATCCTCTAGCCACACACAGGATCTATGCCAAGGAAACATGGAAAGTATAGCTGAAATGATTCCTATTGACATCTCTAGAACCCTTGGCGTCATGGAAAACGTCTTCATTGGAGCAAATTGTTCCCCCGAAGAGATTCATATTTACACTAAATTATTTAAATACTTCTGCGATGTATTTGTCTGGTCTTATGAATAGATACCAGGAATTGACCCACATATCGTTGAACATGATATCACAACTTGCCCCGATGTTAATCATGTCCAACAGAAGCTTATTTGAGTCAATCCTCGCAAGGCAGTGGCAATCAAGGTTGAGGTAAAGAAACTCATCAAGGTTGGTTTCATCTATCTAGTGTAATTGACGGAATGGGTGTTGAACCTTATTCCTGCCAACAAAAATCAAGGTATGATATGTGTGTGTATGGACTTTCGTGACCTGAGAAAAGCTTTCCTGAAATATCATTTTACAACCCCATTCATTGACCAGATTGTCGATGAATGTGTACGTTGTGAAGTCTTTTCTTTTATGGATGGTTTTTCTAGGTACAACCATATTCAAATCAAGCCTAAGGACCAACATAAAATGACATTTATTTGTCCTTAGGTACCTTTGCATACAAGAAAATGCCTTTTGGCCTTAAGAATGCTCGAGTCACTTTTCAGCGGGCCATGTCATTTTCCTTCCACAACCTCAAACACATAGTCGAGGCATATCTTGATGAGCTGGCATCACGTTCTCGTAAGAGATCTGATCTTCCCACCCATTTAGGACTTATCTTTGAGAGGTGTCACTACTATCGAATTCGCTTGAATCCAAATAAGTGTAGTTTTTGCGTGACATCGAGACTCTTGTTAGGTTTTATCATGTCAACTAAAGGGATCATGGTTGATGCTCTGAAGGTTGATGTAATAGTTTAATTTCCTCCCCAGCGCACAATCCCCCGGCTTCAAATTCTATAGGGGAAAACCAATTTTCTTTAGCATTTTGTTGCTAACTATGCCGAGATTACTAAAGGGTTTATGAATATCTTGAAAAAAAGGGTCCCATTTTATTGGGATGAAGCGGCTCAATGATCTTTCAAAGCATTGAAACGTGCTCTGACATCTGCCCCTCTGCTTAGTCCTCTGGATTATGGAAAGGATTTCTTGTTGTATTTGGTTGTCGCAGAGTCTACTATTGGCATGCTCTTGGTCCAAGAGGATGACGTGCTCGAAGAGTATGTTATCCACTATCTTAGCTGAGGCTTGGTAGGACCGGAACTCAACTACACACATGTTGAGAAACTTTATTTGGTAGTTGTTCATGCTGTCCAACAGTTTGGTCATTACATCTTGCTTCGCAAGACTGTCGTCGTAGCTATTGTGAACCCTTTTCAATATGTGTTAACACGACGAGTCATTGGTGGGAAAATCATCCGATGGATAGTCATCCTGAAATAATTTTACTTGTATTTTGTTTCATTGAGGTCTAAAAAGTCTTTGGTCTTTGTTGAACTAATCTCGAAACTTTTAGTCAAGAGTGGTAATAATTTTCCCAAAGAGTCGCTGATCAACGAGGATCTTTTCCTTATTGCATATTCAGACCCTTGGTATGGATATATGCTTGTGTATATTCATACTTTGAAGTGCCCATCTTCTGCTTCTCGTGATGAGCATCAATAAATACGCCATCAAGCACGAAACTATCTTATCCTCAATAATACTTTATATCGTCGAGGAGTGGATTGCATTATTCTTCGATGTCTCGCTCACAAAGATGCATAACTTATGTTAAATGACTGTTACACAAGAGCATGTGGTGGTCACCTGTGTTACGAAATAATTCCCCTACAAACAAGTGAATCTTCCCTCGGAGTACAAATGCTTCTACCGAGACAGAAAACTACCTTTGGACACTACCATTCCTATAAACTAATTATGCCCATCAAAAAAGAGAGTAAGAGGGATAGTATGATGTACCTGACTTTCAAAGTTTGTCCACACTACTCCAATCCACGAGTTTTGAATAGTACCTGCAATGGATGACAAGAGACAAACAATTATCTCCTACTTTAATGGATAAGACAAAATTGATCTATCTATGAAGGATTAAAACAAGCGTAGATAAGTACATGTAAACACATACTAGAAGGAAATAGGCCAAGTATATTGATGAGAACTTTAAAGAGACACTTACAATCTTTAGATGATGTTGCAGCTTCTCCAAGTCCTCCTTGTCCAACCCCTTGCCCGAAATATCCACGATCAGAATAACAATGCTTTGTTGATTATTTCCCCTTTTTGTTCACCATGAGAATGCCTCCATTTATAGGCTTTGAAAGACTCAACCACCTTGGTTATATTTGGGGTTAGATGAGGATATGACTCCATTAGTTGTGATATCTCCCTTAGATGCAGCCTGAGGGTTAGATTTGAGCCAAACCAACTCGATCCATCCATAGTTGTCCTTAGAGAAAAAGGGGATTTCTCCCAAGATTTGCTCAACCAATTCGGTGCTCCCTTACAATGGGGAACAAAGCACTTCAACGCTCTCTGCTAAATAGGCAAAGAGATAGTGCTCCCTGCATATGATCAGGGGAGCGTTGACCTTCCAAAATATGCCAAGATGACCATTTCTCATAGAAAAACACTTTGTTCCAACTATCAAATGATGGGGCTTCTTCTTCTAACATGCTTTAGGGGTTGTATCAAGTGTTTCCAAGGTGTCATTCGCAATGCGACACTGAGAATGTAACATTATCGAAGCAAGGAATTTTGATGTGTAACAGATTTCCCCTCAAAGTGTGAAGTCAGAAAATGAACGTTGATGGTTGAAACACTTTGTAGATTCTTTGAAGCAGGGGTATGGAGTGAGGGAACCTGGTAGAAGGTTCAGATAGCCATCAAACAATGTTAATATGTGTTCCATTCCCGAGGCATGCATACCTATGCTAGGACTATAAATGACTCAATGTATGTCCGCCAAAAAATACACTACAGATCCATGATGATATTGACTAAGGGTATGGCCACCAGAGATACAATGCGGATCCATACTTCTATGACATGAACTGATTGTAGTCACGTAAAATACACATTGGAGCTATGAGATGATAAAAAATAGCCACAGACCAATACAACATGGATCTACTTGACAACATAATAAGTATCAGCATGCTCACATGACTTCCTTCACAGTCTAAGAAAATCAGATGTCATAATGAATATTGAACCCAGAGTATTCGTCCCAATCCCGATGTGGTACGAATATAGCCATGTGAATAGATGTTTTGATGTCGAATATGGTAGAAACCACTCCGTTAACAAGTGTGAGGGAAATCACCAGTGATGTTAATGGCTCCCAAGGTACCCTAGTACAATCCAACGAATGTGAATAAATGAGTTGAGGTCGAACATTTGTGGAATCATCTGATCAGAGGTCAATGATGTAAACCTACTATTAGAAGCAAGGAGGCTTTCCATTGAGGCATGCAGGTCCCAAGGTACTAACTAATTTCTAAGTATAATTCCCAGATGATGTGTTGAAGTTGACGGGAATAGACTCATAGAAAGAGGGCCCTGATGTATCCCCCATCATCGACATGAAACTAACACAAGAAAGTGATAAGATATAGTAGATGAACAGAGACTAACACGGGTATGGAAAATGGTAATTTTGTGGATGGTTGACTCTCAAGGCGGAAACTTCCCTTGAACACTGAGGCACGACATGAGACTTGGAAACATAAATGTAGAGTGGACCAAAACATAATGCAGCAAGTGTTGAGGCATTCTTTGGATGGTTCAATGGAGTGGAAAGACTCATAGGATTGGTTCAGTGTAGAGGTTCATAGGATTATCCAATGGTTTGGTGTGAAGTTTAAAACAAGTGTCGTGTTCAAGGGCAATTGCAAGAACTGTTTTACAAAAAAATTCAAGAAACTTGACCCACTTCCTTCAATTTTTTCCCCCATCCAGATAGATGAGTACCTCTTTTTAATTTAACGAGCTCGAGGAGGATAACACATGCTCAATATAACTCACCTTCGGTAAGTTCCTCTTCCTTTATTTAATGAATTGGAAGAAGTAAGGGTTCATTCCCATATGGGTCCTTCAATGTGTAGTTTAGCAAGTCCAGAGAAGGGAAAATCGGTGGTTTTTCATGTTTAGAGAGTCTAAAAAGGACTGAAAGACGACTCCAGGGTTGTCCTTTTTCGTAATTTTAGTCTCTGAGGTCTGAAAAAAAGATAAACTATTACTCGGAAGACTCCCTTTCGAACCTTTTAATGAGTGTGAAAGGAAACAAGATCACTCGACAATATTTTCATGTTTAAAGAGTCTGAAAAGAGCTTAAAGGAGACTCCATGGGGTTCATTTTTCGTATATCATTTACAAGTCCGAAAAAGTGATAAAAGTATACTCGGTTACAGTATCATGTATTTGTGAGCATGAGAAAGAACAAAGACTAAGATCATTGGTTGTTACAAGGTCATTGAAAGAACTCTGCTCAAATTCCTATAAAATTAAGTTGTTCTAGGCACAAGATATTAGTAATTTCTCGAAAAAGAAAAAAAAAATAGACTTTATAATGACCTAATTGAACATATCAAATATCAAATTGGTCATAAACTCATCTTTACCATTGTTTTTTACCATTCCCCTCTAGTCTTTGAGTTTTTACCTCTTTTGGAGGGATTTTTTAGCATTGATTACGGGAGCTGTGGGTGACTGTTTTCATAACCATCCAGACCTAGTTGGTTGTCTCCTCCTCCTCATTCTTTTTAATGCCTTTTTATTGCATTTAATCCTATAGTTTAGGTTTTCTAGGCTCCTTTGGAAGCCCTCTAGTGTTGAACAGGATTGACGCTCCCCCGAGGCGTCAAGGGGAGCGTCGATCATGATTTCAATGCCCCGGTGCACGTGTTGAGGGAGTGCTAGTGCTCTGTTAGCTTCTTTGAGGGAACGTTAGGTGCAGAACTAAAAAAAAAAATGATTTCTAGGCTAAAAAGAGGCAATTTCTTTCATTGAGAGTTTATCTAATGATGATTAATTGATGTTTCTGCAGGTTTCATCCATAGCTAGATATGATTGAGTGAAAAGAACGTGAGCACGAGTTCGATGAAATTTCCTCTCTTCAGGACCCTCGGGCAAGGGAAACTTTACACAATTGTGGCTTTCTCAAGTATTTCAAACTTCATAACATGAGAAAATAAATATTATTGCTTGAATACTTGATTAGTCTATGGGACAACGTCGAGAAAACGTTATGGATAGGGCCGCATATGATTGAGATTGATATGGACGATGTATACTTTTTGACAGGGCTCTTGAGGAGAGGGGCGCCCATACTTTTTTTCGGACACAAGGCTACTCTAAGACCTATCGAGGCATATGTTGTTGAATATTGTATACCAAGGTCACGATCGGTGGGAGAAAGGATCGTGATAAAAGATGTGAGGGATCTAGCACTTCGATCCATCCTATTCGCCATCACCAATTTGGTGGGGAGAACTAGTGCCCATTTGGCTTCTAAATCACAAATTTCTTATGCCATTCAGTGTTTGGAACCAAGACTATTCAACCAGAGTGCAGGGTTCCTGAGGAATGTCAAAGAGCAGATATCCAAATGAAGGATTGGCAGGAAAAAATAGTTCGGATATGGTTCTTTCTTGGTTTCATTTTTCCTATAGAATATCCTCCAGATGCAACCACGGGTTGCAATGATAGCACGTCCTATGACCGATCCTCGCATGGAAAGGTGGATCAGTCTCTCCCCCGGGTTGGGGAATGAGCCCTCAACTTTCAGATTAACTGTCGACTTCTTCACGTGGTGGAGGAGGTAATTAGTGGTGATTGAGGAATTCCCCTATGTTGGGGTAGATTTCAAAGGCAGTGTGGACTTGGTACTTCTCGAGGGCATACAATGGGACACATCAAGTATAAAAACCATAACCTTGTGACAATATATTTTTGGTTTTATATGTTTTTGGTTGTACAATGAGGAATCTAAACCATTTTGTTTTCAATACAACGAGGAATCTAAACCATTTTGTTTTCATCATGCAGAAATATGTGTGTCACGTCTGGAGGAAATGCCAACATTGGGGCGTCGTGGGGATGCACAGGTGGCAACTGAGCATGAGGAGGACTCCGGGAGGTGGAGAGAAACCTTCGGGGATTGACAATGGGTTTTCCTCCCTTGAGGAGGCGAGACGTGTCTTTACCTCTTTAATGACACACAGTTGGGGTCTCTTAAGGCCTCAATCATTTGTTACAATGGGTGACATGAGTAGTAGTGTGTTATGCAGAGCACAACGTGATACATGAGGAAGAGTAGAGTCCTCAGATATTTTGTAGTCTTTATTGTGATACTATGGGCATGAAGGCCCATGTTTTTCCTCGTTATGTACTTTTGTATGATGTATTTAAAAAAGTTTTTCTATCATGCTTTATATATAAACGAGTTTTGCAACTACCTATGTTGTATTTTTGTGTTTTATGTGACATATTTATACATATTATTTATGTTTCAAATGTTTATGTATGATATACCAATCCAACATGTAATTCACTAACGAATATGTGATCATGTTAAGTTCTCTTGATATGTGTCTGTACTTAAGAAATTCAAAGGCTCTTTCGAGACAGCAAACCCTCGGATGGAGACGAAGTAAATTTGAATTGTGAACGGCATACTCATGATTAAGTTGACAAGCCACAAGTTGAGAGTTGAGGTTAATAATCAATTGAGATATACCTAGAAAGGAGGCTTCGGTTAAGAGTCTGATGACGGCATGATACTTTGCAATGTTATTGGTTGCATATCCGATGCAAATCCCTCCTGAACTCACTAACTCGCCAGAGTGGTAAATGACCCAAGCTATAGAAGTGATGTTTTGGGTATGTCGACTAGCACCATCGGCAAACAATAAATAGATGGGAAAGGATGATGTATCTGTGCATTCAATCACAAAGTAAAGTATAAGCAGCTGAGACAAAACTCGTGCACACAAAAGAAAAGACACACCAATTCAAAAGTATATAGTACAATAATGTATAAATCACACATGCGAGATATGCTATGCATAGTACTTCTTGAGGTAAAGCCCATTTTGGGGCTTACCGAGAGATATTCCATTGTAGTCTACTAACCCATAGGAGCCTCTATGTAACACGCGTTTTATGATGTATGGCCCATGCCACATGGGTTCTAATTTTCCTGCCTCCAGTTTGTCATGATCTTGATCATAGACTAGGACTAGATCTCCTTCTAAGAAAGTGTGAGGTTGGATGGACATATCATATTTATTTTTCATGCATTTTTTATACGTCTCGTTGATGAGAGCAACATCACGACAGGTTTCATCCAACTTGGTCAGATATAATAATCGTTTCTCTTCAGCAGAAGTGTGGGGTAAGAGTTCTATGGCGAGTTTCAACGAAGGAATATCGCATTCGATCGGTAATATTGCTTCTATCCCATATACCAACTGGAAGGGTGTAAATCCAGTTCGGCTTTAACCGAAGTTCAATTAGCTCATAGTGCGGAGAAGACCTATGGGAGCCAAGAGGTTTTTCTTACTTCCACCATTCGTTGAAGCATGGTCTTCATGACTTTGTTGATGGATTCAACTTGTCCATTGGCCTGAGGGTAGTAGGGGTATGAGTTTTCATGGAAAAAACCTAGCTTGGTGTGCAATTCACCCATCATCTGATTTTGGAAATGGGATCCATGATCAGTTACAATAGCTTGTGGGACACAGAATCGAGTGATGATGTGGTTGAACACAAAGAGTGTTGCAGTGCGACCATCATTAAGAAATGTAGGCATAGCCTCAACCCATTTAGTGAAGTAATCGACGGAAATGATGATATGACCATGCCCCCCAGTCGAGGTAGGATTACATTGCATTAAATCGATGCCACATTTTGCAAATGGGGTGACGGTGATGATGGGATGAAGTGGATCTGGGTGGGTACGTGCTTTCCTCTAAAAGATCTGATAGGGTGGGAATTTTTAACAGCCTCAATGCAATCTTTGAATATAGAAGGCCAAAAATAACCATCACATAGAATTTTTTGCGTTGTAGCCATCCCAGAAAGATGACCGCCACAAGCTCCAAGGTAACAATCATTTAAAACTTGTTCAACCTCTTTGTGGGTTAAGCAATGTCAGAGGATAGTATCAATTCCATGGTGATACAAGGTGTCTCCAATGATAAGGTAGTGTTTGGAGTGGTGTCTAATGCGACGTCATTCATCACGTGAAATACTAGGATGAAAACATTGGGTTTGGAGATAGAGAATAATATCTCCATACCAAGGATCATATGTGCTAATAAAAAATAGGGATTCATCAGGAAAATAATCGATGGGCTCAATATCCTCATTAGTATGGGGAAGATCATAAATTAATTCCGCAAAAACCAACGATTTCTTAGCTTTGGATTTGGCAAACTCGAGATCAAATTCTTGGAGAATGACGATCCATCTGGAATATTTCCCCCTAAGTACTTGATGAGTAAAGATGTGGTACATGGGGTTCGAATCTGCAATGACCATGGTAGTGCATAACAGAATGTAATGGTGAAATCTCTGGATGAAAATAATTGTTGCCAAAGCTAACTTTTCAACATGTGAATACCAGAATTCATGACCTAATAGACTTTTACTCAGATAGTAGATCACATGTTCGGTGTCATCTTCATCCTCTTCTATTAACACCATAGTGATATTGGAAGTAGAGGCAGCCAAATAAAGGATATAATATTTCGCATAATTCATTGGGTGCAAAAGAGGTGTGTTTGTTAAGTCATTCTTAAGAGCATCAAATGAGCACTGATTGGTTGCAGCCCTGATAAAAGGGGCATCTTTCTGCAGCAATATCAGGAATCCTTTAGTAATTTTGATGTAATTGCAAATGAAGCGGCGAAGAAAGTTTTCCTTCCCTTGCAAACTTTGCAGTTGAGTGAGGTTGTTGGGAGGAGGTAAAGTGAGAATGGCTTTGACTTTTAAGGGATCCACCCTAATCCCATCTTTGGAGACTACGAATCTGAGGACTCTCCCTGATTCGAAATCGAAAATGCATTTATGGGGGTTCAAACATATGTTGTAAAACCGATATCAAAAAAATATGGCTCGTAGGTGACCAATGTGGTCTCATCGACAAGACGAGTGAGCAGGAAAGTCATTGAGGTAAGGTTCAACAATATGTTTGATATCATGGAAAGCATATGACATGGCCCGCTAAAAAGTGGCTCCAGTGTTTTTAAGGCCAAACGGTAATTTATCATAAGTGAAAGTTGATCCAAGTGGATTATCAGTGCCCACCCACCTATTCCACTGGCTCGAAAAACAGTTTTCCACCTTGGCAGTTTTTCGATAGTTTTGCGGGTTCCAAACTCTCGGGACCGTTTTGAGGCCCTAAACGATGTTTTTTGGGGATTTGGAGCTCAAGTGATTACCATAGGCACTTGCCTAGGCCAGTCGAAAATTGTTCTTCTCGGTTAAACCTTTCCAACGGTGTATTGAGTGCCCCAAATGGAGGTCGTGTGCAAAAGTTACGCCCTCGAGAAATTGATGTATCAACTACCCCCATCGGGACCCACAAACCTTTTGGATTTTCATCTTCCGGAGTTAGGGTTTTGGATTTTCCTTATGTTTAAAAGGCCTTTGAAGCCTCATTGTAACAATCATATTCTTGCGAATGCGAGTAACTGTCACATCTCTTATCAGAGATAAGATACCACCATTCTAGCAAGTCTTTCACCTTGTATTTTAACAGTCTTTGTACATTTCGTTCATTAATAGAAATCACGTATTATTGTATTTCTCTGTTTTTGGAAATATTTATGTGTATTTCATTGTAATATCTCTGCTTTCATTTCATTCTCAAAAATAATCTGGATCAAAAGTACCCCAAGGGAATATGAAGTTTGTTTTATGTTGATCAACTGGTAGAATGTCGATCTGGTTATAGCTAGAAAATTCATCCATGAAAGAGAAAATGACGCTTCCGACACAATTATCGATGTTTTGGTCAATAAAGGGGGTAGGGTAATTGTCCTTGGGATAAGCCTTATTAATATCTCAATAGTCGACGCAAACATGAATAGTCCCTTGTTTCTTAGTGACCAAAATGATGTTGGAAACCCATTTGGTCAAAGGGACAGGATAAATAAAACCAGATTTTAAAAAAAATTCTACTTCTTCCTTGATTGTCGTGGTTTTCTTAAGATGTACCGGGTGAAGTTTCTATCTCACATGTTTAACTCCTGGGTAACTCTTGATTTCATGCACAATGATCAATGGATCTATCCCTGGCATTTCTTCATAGCTCCAGGCGAAGATGTCATGAAACTCATTGAATAAGGCAGTATAAGTTTCAACTTATTCAGCTGAAAAATTGGCGCCTAGCTGTATGTTTTCCACAATACCTTATTTAATGGATATGTCGATCGTAATCATGGAAGATATGTTTCCCAAATTCCCCTCGGAGATAGTATCGTGAGTGAGTATTGGATTTTAGGGAGAGTCGACGATATCACTAGGAAAGATAGATGAAATATCTTTCTCTATGTCACCCAAACTGGGAAGAAAGGATGAACCATGGTGGTTTTCATCCCATGGTGCTTCCTCGATACTAATCATTTCCATAATAGATTCATCTGATGGAAAAATATGTAGGATGTAATCGAAAGTAGAGGATAGGGAATCTAACCATGATGGTAATGAATCAGTAGTAGATGCCAATAGATGTTGGTCGTCTGGTGAAGGAGAGGCATATTGGATGGCATCATATTCAGCCTCTGCAGGACTAAGTAGCATGGTGTCACCTAGTGTATCGAATTCTAAAGGACTAGGAATGATCCAAGGATAAGATGATTCAAAGGACTAATGTGCCATATTCGATATCATATTGATTATGGCGATGTGTTTCATAGTGGGAGGAAGAGGTGTAGGGAAGGTACCCATGAGCGAAGAATGTTTCAAGAGACCTACCCCAACAATTTCATAAGTGATTTTTTAGTCTCCCAGAAAAGGAATGTTGTTGGTCGTTTAAGTGTCGAGGGTGCAGTAATCTTAACTGATCGATGGTCACAATTTTACCTCGATGAGGGAATTGGACACATTGAAAAAATGATGAAGAGACGATAGCCATATCATAGAACCAACTTCTCCCTAGAAACAAGTTATAGTCGAGGGGAGCAATGACTACTTCAACATATATAAAAACAGTTTTTCCTCCCAATATAACGGATAAGGATTGTAATAATCCATGAGGTCGGAAACCTCTTCCATCAAATTCTCACAACATGGTGGGATATTGATTGAGACCATGTGATTTGAGTCCTTTCCAGCAAGCTAAGGACATGAAACATGTGGATTCCCCCTCGTCTAATATCGTGTGATGAACATGTTGATTATGGACAACGACATCAATCTGGAAAGCGAGTTGGTGAGAGAGTCATGATTTAAATTTATCCAGGTTAAACATGATAGTGTTTGATGACTCAGGATATATAGCTTTGATGGCTGCCAAGAGAGTCCTACATTGGCTAGGGAAGTGTTGTAGAACTTCGAGAGTTGACATAGCACAAGGTGTTTGAGCCAAATATTCAATGATGTTGTATTTTTTAGCACCACGTGAGTTTGGATTAAAGGTCGACTTTCAAATTGTTGTCTTGAGAGGGCGTAGAATAGAGTCAAATTTGGGTTTCTCAATCTGGAGTGGCGTGGATGGAGGATTAACTATAGTGGGTAGGGAATCTGATGTGGTACTAGTAGTTACTTTCTCCTTATCAGGTTTACCTGGAGATGTTTCATATGTTGTAGTACAAGTGGCCAAATCTATCCCATTAAAAATGTAAATATGTGCACTTGATGAAGCTTCCTCGTTAGGAGGATGATTCGGATGACCTCTTGTCAAAGGTGCAGGAGTTTGTGCAATCAGTGACTTTTGTTGTGGAAAAGGATGTGTCAATACAGCGGGTTGAGAATTTCCTTTAAAAATTTTGGCAACTTCATCTCGATGAGGACAATCTCATGTGTAATGATCTTCACCACAAATGAGACATGGAAATTTTGGTTTGCGCTATGGTTGTTTCTCAGGAGCAGGTGGTTGTGTTTGTGTTTTTGCATTTTTGGTTTATTAATTTTCTTGGGTTTATTCTTAGTTTTCTTTTTTCCCCCAGACTGGTGGAGAAGCAGATTGAACTACATTCACCTCAGATATTTAAGCTGGGGGGGGTTTGATGAGAGTGAAGTCAATCTAGTAGTGAGGGCAATGATTGAATGATTGGTCATCCTGGTCGATTGTGAGCTGGACTGGGTTTTGACGGAACCGATAACTCCATCTACGTGAGCAGTGGAGGATGGTTTTGATGGATCAGTTGATGGACGAGGAGCATTTAGAATCGATTCATACAAAGTACCAGACTGGGAATAAACCAAGTCCAGATATTGGGCATGAGCAATGGTTTCCTCTTCTATAACAACACCACCCATGGCTACATCATGAGCGATCGGAGGCAAAAGAGATTTGGTAAACCATTCAGCGAACAATTGGTCAGGAATGGTTGTTTTTATCAACCGTCGTCATCGTCTCCACTCATGAATATAATCAGATATGTGTACAATGTTGGTATGATGAAGGGAGGTCAAAAATTTTGTGTCGATTTCATAGTGGATAGGTAATTGGCAGTGTGAGAAAATCCATGGTAAGTGAATTAAAATCTTGAAAAGTTATGCCTTGTAATTCAATGTACCACTTAGTCATTGTACCCGTAAGTGTACGCTGGAAAAGACTTAACCAGAGAGAATCATCCATTACTGAATTTGATTAGCACCATATATGAAAGGTCATAACGTGGTTATTAGGGTCTTCACCGAGTTTACCATCAAATTTCAGAATATCGAAAGGCAAATTAGCAAGAATAATTGGCCAAAAAGGAGAATGTAATATGGGATCATTTGTCAATCTCGACAGATCTGGTAGATATAGAGTGTCTAAGAACGGTAGTTGTCGATTGACCTGTGGATGATACTAGTGTGGCATAAGGACACCAATAAGGCCACAAACTAGTTGAGGTGGAAAATTATAGCCAACATGCCCTCCCATATGTTTTTGTTGTTGAACAACCAAGGTAGGATCTATTTGTTGAGGAATGTGTATAAAAGAAGAGGGGAAACCCATTTTCCCCTGGGGAGGATAACCAATGTAACCGAGGGGAGGATAGTTCACTTGAAGTGGGTAATGATATTTCTCTTGATGAGGGTAACTAGGTTGACCTCGAGGAGGGTAAGGATTTGGCCCTTAGGGAGGAAAAGAATGTACAAAATGTAGTCCAAAAGGATTGGGATCTGGGATTACTCCTTGCGGGTTTGAGTTTGATGGCCCTCCCTAATGTGGTTGATGAAACTAACCTCCTTTGGGTGGTCCCCATGATTGTGGGGGGTTTCTGGTGAATGAAGGTTGAGTTTTTTCCCCTACCATTGATTAGGTAACAACTAGGGCATGACCGGTAAGAAGGGGTTTCCCCCTAGTCAAAATTTGCATGTTGGAGGACAGTTTCCCCCTGGTAGGGATTTGACCCGCAGTTGGGTTCAGTTGTGTGGTAGTGTTTTTCAATCTGTGATGTGAAGATGTCCCAATAGGATTCTATGGACTATAGGAAGTTGTATCTTGAAGAGGGATAGGAAGTGTAACGGTCAAGGTACTTTTCAACTGACTAGGTAACACGACTCTTGTTTCACTATGAACTTGGCCTGAAGTGGTAGAAATATTGACTGTTGGTCCGACTGGACGGTCCATGGGTAGACCTGATGGTCCTGCCTCTACACCGATGGTGGTAGAGTCATGCAGAGAGTCAAAAGGCGATCAGCTAAAATTATATTTTCCACAAAAGTCTCATCCCGATGGAGTTCTCCATATCGAACGAACAAGAGTTTGATGTGGATCTACCATTTTAGTAGAATGGACATGAGTAGTGTATTCTTCATTGAAATTTGATTGTATTGGTTCCATGTCTAATTGATTATATGGCCTTGACGGTAGGTGAGGGTAATCTTCTACTATAATGCTACCCGAGGAGTCCAATTAGACAAGGAGTGATCGAGAGGAACTTGTAAAGTGGGGTTTATAGGAAAGCTGGACCCTTCCTCAATCGTAACTAAGGTTCTCTCAATATTTTCTAGAAAAGGAGTAGCAACACTCCCAACATCTAAATGGTTCTCAACCTCTTCATGGTAAGTGTCTTCCGGTGAGTTAGGAGGTAAGGGTCTGTAGCCTTATGGAGGCAACCCTTGCATCCTACGTGATCTACGAAGACCTTTATCATCCAAAGTCTCAATTTTTAAAGACAACTAAAGTAAACAAACAACACTCGCTAAAAAAATATATAAGACCAACAAGCAAACAATGCCTTGTCTCAATGACTGTACTAGTTGGTAATGAAATCCAACATTGTGTGATCAAAGTGAGAAGGGGCTAGGAAATGAGCGGGTGGATCAGTTACGTTGGCGGCCTGCTTAACAGAATTACGCCTTGGTGCAAGCTTCCTCACGATTTTACCCATGGTTTACCCTCCAAGGAGCCCGAGTGAGTTTGACCAATGTTTGTTCTAGGTACAACAAAGACTTCCCTTCACCTTCACCTCATGTAAAGACCCTAAATATTTTGGGCGGGTACAGTCGACAGTCGAGTCTGAACGTATGGGTGAGATAACAAGTCTGAAATTCTTCAAGAGAACTGAGGACAAGTGGAACAGTAAACTCTAGAGGACCCCGAACGGATTCAAAATTCACGAAGGTCTGAGACCAAATGAAAAGAGTTGAGCCTCAAGAAGAACCCAAAATATACGATCATACTACTACGATCGGTTGAGCCTCGGAGAGATAATCTTCAATGCTCTCCTGAACATGACCTTGTGTTTAACCCCTGTGTGACAGGGGGATCCCAGCTATGCTTATATGAAAGTTGGATTTACTCTCCCTATCTGAGTTTTTCTTGAATTCTTTGGAGAGCTATTCCCATAGCCTATTCCAAAGCTCTAGTCCTAGTCTATTGTTAGCGTAAATATCTGAAAAATAAAAAGTTTCTAGCTTGATTTTAATTAGCGTTCATTTTCATGGTTGTTTGTTACACAAAGGTGAATGATAGTGAAACTGATGATGCTTGATACTCGACTCCAAAAAGATGAAAAGAATGAGATGCAAACTTTCTTTTCAATGAACTTCTAGCTATGGGAAGGAGAAGAGTTTATTTTCTTTTGCCACTAAAAAGCACTCAAGAATGCAAAATTTTATACTATTTCATTCTCAACAAGAATTCAAACAAATGACAAATTATAAAGAAATCCTTTCCAATATTCAAAACCAATGCATACAAGTATTTATTTGTTTGACTGCAAATGTAAATTGAATAGTTCGTCTAATGCTTCTTTCTTTCACTAATAATGAAAACTAACTTCACTACAGTGATTTTGAAAAAGAAGGAGCAAAAGAACATAAACAAAGACACTCCTAGCAGTCAATAAGAGACTAAAAGAAGAAAAAATATCCACTCAAAGAAAAACACCAAAAAAGCAAAAAAATAGACTTAATAGCCTTCTGGAATTGAGTAAGGGATCAAATACAAAGAAAACAATGATAAGATCAATACCTTTCCCTATGAGAACCTCTAATCAATCAAATAATCGAAAAGAGCAGCAAAAGAAACCAAGTTTAGGAGCAAACAGACAATTTTGCAGTAAGGAAAGACAACACAAACCCAATCAAGACTAAAAGAATGAAAAGAAGCAAGTTTTAAGTCAAACAGAAAACAAGATCTGAAAGAATAGGATTTGAGCTAGAGAGGAAGACCCAAGAACTATGCCTAATAAGAAAACAACCAACAATTTTTCAAAAGTAAGAAAAATCGGTGCTCTAGTAATCAAGGAACTAGAGCGATGCAACACTCTGTAATACACTCTGGGGGAGCGGCACTCTGACTTAAACTAGAGAGGGCGCTAGTCCCGAGACAAGTTTTAGAAAAACCTAGAAAACTCAAAAACTCAGGGAAATTCGATCAGAGACTCTATAAGACAACTTAGCAAAGATGAAAAGATGTAAGGATAGATCAAATCAACAAACGAGATCTAAAGATATACAAAAAGGTAAGGACAAACCAAGGAACTAACAAAAACATGAAAGTTCGATCCCAATGGAGTCGCCAATTTCTATTATGGAATAATTCCTCTACTGACAGGTGAATCTTCCCCTGGAGTACAGACCCTTCTACCAAGACAGAGACAGAAAACTACCTTTTGACACTACCATTCCTATAGAGTAATTATGCCCATCGAAAAAGAGAGTAAGAGGGATAGTATGATGTACCTCACTTTAAAAGTTTGTCCACACTACTCAAATCCACAAGTTTTGAATAGTAGTTGCAGTGGATGACAAGAGACAAACAACTATCTCTTACTCTAATGGATTAGACAAAATCAATCTATCTATGAAGGATTAAAACAAGCATAAACAAGTACATGTAAACACATACTAGAAGGAAATAGGACAAGTATATTGATGAAAACTTTAAAGGGACACTTACAATCTTCAAATGATGTTGTAGCTTCTCCAAGTCCTCCTTTCCCAACCCCTTTCTCAAAAAATCTACGATCAGAATAACAATGCTTTGTTGATTATTTTCCCTTTTTGTTCACCATGAGAATGCCTCCATTTATAGGCTTTGAGAGGCTCAACCACCTTGGTTATATTTGGTATTACTTGAGGATATGACTCCATTATTTGTGATATCTCCCTTAGATGTAGCCTCAGGGTTAGATTCAAGCCAAACCAACTCGATCCATCCATAGTTTTCCTTAGAGAAAAAGGGGATTTCTCCCAAGATTTGTTCAACCAATTCGGCGCTCCTTTACAATGGGAAACAGAGTGCTTCGACACCCTCTACTAGATAAACAAAGTGCGCTAGTGCTCCCTGCATATGAGCAAGGGAGCGTTGATCTTCTAAAAGTTTCCAAGATGACCATTTCTCATAGAAAAACACTTTGTTCCGACTATCAAATGATGGGGCTTCTTCTTCTAACATGCTTTAGGGGTTGTATCAAGTGTTTCCAAGGTGTCATTGGCGACATGACACTTATGACACTTGCAAAAAGAGTGACACTTATGACAATGAGAATGTGACATTATCAAAGTGAGGAATTTTGATGTGTAACAACCTGTCTGGGTTGGCAACAACCCAAAATATTCTTCATGTTCGATGCTTTTGGCCCTCGTTGATCAAAATTGTGTAAAGGTGATCAAGAAGTGTCACCTATGCCAGAACTTCTCTCGGAAGATGTGGGCACACCCAGCTCCCATGTTCCCAGTTATTGTTGATGGTCCTTTCACCAAGTGAGGGATTGATTTTACTACATGCCACCTAGTTTCAACTAAGGGGCATCGTTATATCATCGTAGAGGTAGACTACTTTACTAAGTGGGTTGAGGCTATGCCAAAATTCATCAATGATGAGGAAACAAATGTACTTTTGTTTTTTAACCAGATTGTAGCCAGGTTCCATACTCCGAAGGAGATTGTCACAGATCATGGCAGTCACTTTCCTAACAAGATGATGTCTGAGTTAACATCAAAACTAGGGTTTAATAAGTCTCTCAAGACTATTCTTCAGCAGACTATCAATTCGGCCAAGTCAAATTGGCATTTGATGTTGTACTCAGCACTTTGGGCTTATCAAACCTTAGTCAAGACTGTTATTGATTTTTCTTCTTTCCAACTCATTTACGGGTTGGACGCAGTCTTGCCCATAGAATTCCAAATCCCTTATTTTAAGTTGGCAATGGAACTACTGCCCGACACTACACCACTTGAAGAGTGTATTTTATATCTCGAGCAGCGATGAGCAGCATAGAGATGCAGCCATGTCCAACGAGGCTCACAAACAACATGTCAAGTGTCAGTATGATCAGTTCGTCCACCCTCGAGTTTTCTCCGAAGGTGATCTTGTCTTGGTCTATGACCAAGATAAATATCCCTTGGGGACAGGAAAGTTTAAACCCATGTGGTTCGAACCGTTCATTGTTAAGAAATTTTTAGAAAAGAGTGCCTATCAACTGGTTGATTTCGAGGGTAACGCTTTATCGAAGCCTAAAAATGGGCTCTACCTTAATAAGTATTATGCTTAGATCGGTCGCCTAAGTGTGACTTATTCTATATAATGTATAACTTTATCTATAAATCCTTGTCTTGTTGTTTTATGGACATGTAGTTTATTGTGTTTATTTTCACCGTGGCACATGTCAAGTGAATCTGAGGTCTATGTTGGGTTCACAAACGGTGCTAGATGACATAATCGAAGGCTTGCTTCCACAGCTGGGGTGATCTTTACACCTTTTGGTGAGTTGATGTCTTCTATAGGTGTTTTTTTTGGGCGAAGCAACCAATAATGTTGTCGAGTACAGTGTCATAATAGTGGCGTCTAGACACTGAATTGCACAATGCATCTGTGCACAGGAAGCCTGATGAAGTGTTGAGGATCCCATGATCCACCCAATCATGTAGAGTACTATCAGAATATTGAGGCTTGTGATCTTATGAATTGGCACATGAGATCCTACTTTCTCAGTACTAGCCTCGCAATACATCCCAATGTAGTCCTCTATGTTGTATGGTCCTGGAGGAAAGGTCCTCAAGTTGATCGGTTCCCCCCTCCTGGAGAGGCCAGTCAAAAAGTAGATATCATCTTTCATCAGAGTCAATGATTGGCCCTCTAGCATGAAGGCCTCTACATCTGTATGCCAATACTCTATCTAGTGGTTTAGTATCCTGGGTTGTGCTCTCATGAATGGAAACTAAAAGAATTTCCACATACCACACTGCTTAAGCATAACAATGGCCCCTAGATACTCCTCTACCAAGACATCTAATTGTTCATGTTCTCTCTCTCACCAGTGAACATACATCCTGTTGAAAAAAAATTGTGAGGTTATCCCCTGTTTCATTTTTTCTAAAAGCTAAAAGAGATGTATGTGGGTTGTCTTTAAGACAGTCGTGTATGTACGTGGGCTAAGTGTTACTTTGCCCGAGTGTTGAGCATGGATAGTCTGCATACATGCAAGCCTAGCCCTTTTACTACGGAATGCACCCTCCAAACAATAAAATAAACAACAAGTAATGAATGAAAAGGAGGAGAGAGGTCATTTGTACTTTCTTGGTTCAGGTTTGAAGATCTTTCGTCCACCGTAGCTCCTCGAATTCGTGTTTTAAAGAAGAGGTTTTTTTGGTTATTTTCCAATTTGCAATGGTTAAAATGAGTTTCCCACCTCTATTTGTAGACTTTTTTGGCTCTTTTTTCCCCAATTAAGTCATGTTTTTCCCTATTCTTGGACCAATAGGTACTTGAGTTTCTTTTTGAGAGATATTTGGGTCGTTCTAATGAACTTGTTCTTTTGGTTTGGTGTTTTCATGAGACGAGTCACACTCATATCATCCTACGGTTAAGTTCTCACCACCTTGCATCTTGCATATTGTAGACTTTTTCACTTTTCCATAGGATCAATATCACCGATGTGCGACACAGAACCTTCTATGCTACTCGTAATTAGGTGGTAGAGCCTTCCTCTACATTGATTCCCTAGGTAGATCCTTTGTTGCATTTTTGCGTCCATGCTGTGAGTTTTTTCCATAAGCTTGGGAGTCCTTTTAGTCCCGCCATGATTGTATATCAAAGCCCCATTCTTCTTCATCTTTTATGGCTCATACCTGAGGGACTCCCTATGAGCATGGTTTGTTCTCTTTCAAGCTCGCTTAAACTTTGAAAGCAACCTCTGATGAGGGCTTATTTATTCTTTTCAATCTCATTTGGATTACTTAAGAAAAGAACCCCCCCTAGAGTCTTCTTTAATCCCTTTTCAGACTCTCTAAAATTGAAAATATTGTCGAGCGATCTTTTTGCCCTTCACGCTCGTCAAACCAAAATTTGAAGGCACATCTATCCAGCAGTAGTTTACCCCTTTTTGGTCTAGACAATTAATTTATGAATAAAGGTATGCCCTAGGAGCTTCGGTTCACTAAGAGAGTATTCTCATGCGTAAGTTTAACCCTTTTTCAGGCCTAAGAGACTAAAATTTTGAAAAAGGGCCATTCTCCTTGGTTTTGGTTTATCTCTTTTTCGGGCCTTGGAGATTATCTACGAAAAAGGAACCCCCTCAAAGTCAATAGTTAAGCTCTTTTCAGACTCCCTAAATATGAAAAGATCATCGAGTGACCTTGTTCCTTTCACACTCGTTAATTTGTCTAGAGGGAATATCTATTTGGCATAATTTTAACCCTTTTTCTGGCCAATAATTATCCAGAAAAAAGGTACGTCTCAGGAAACATGTCTTGTCGGGAGAGTTCTCCTAAGTTATATTTTATAATTTTTCGGTCTAAGGAGACTAAACTTAGAAAAAGGTTGTGAGTCCATAATTAAGCTCTTTTCAGACTCCTTAAAATTGAAAAGATAGTCAAGTGATCTTGTCTCAGTCACACTCGTTAAAATGGTTTTGAAGCGACATCCTTTTGGTATAAGTTTAACCCTTTTTCAAACCGTCTGGACTAATTATGAAAAAGGAACACTCTAGAGTCTTCTTTTAGTGTTTTTCAAACTCTCTAAACGTGAAAAACCACTGATCTTACCTTCTCTGGGCTCGTAAAAATTCACATGGAAGGAGTCTTGATATGTCTTAATCGCATTGCATGCCTCATCCTCTCATATTTGGCCTAATGTCGATTGCATGTTGATATTAACTGGACTTTCAAAGCATTCCTTAAATGCAAGCCTTGTAGCACTTTTTCCCTCGCGATCTGACACCTTGACCCATGGAGGAATTTTCTCGAGCATCCTTATCCTGCACATGTCTCCTTGCATTGAGCATTAGTATGTTCCATGCGCTTGGAACTAGTTTGCTTGCCTGCGACACTCATTCCTCCTTTGTAATGTAGCATTCTTGTATTATTTTTCAAGCTCGTTAAAAATTTGAAAAAGACAAAAAAAAATCAAATATTCCAAAAAGAGGGAACGAGATATACATTCTCTTTTATCAGTAGCAAGATAGTTGCCCTTGGAAAAAGCACATCCTTCCATTTGTTCACCAAGCATTGGGATCTAGTATTACCTTAGGAAGTTGTTCTCGTTACATAGAGTTGTGTCCTCCTCCATTTGGTTACTCTTCCAAACATATGGAGAGTTTGTGGTGCTTCATGTATCACAGACTTATGTTAATACTATGTTGCCTGAGTCCCATCATTTTTTCATGCTTTTGTCCCAGGGAAGTTTTATCCAACCTGATTTGGTTATTCCGCAATTGATCTCTTGACCTTCATGAGTCGCCCATCTTGAGAATCTAGTCAAGTTCGGATTCAAAATCAATGAAGTATTGTGTCTGATGATCGAGATCTTCCAGTATTTTCCTGACATCATGTTGAAGACCTCTAAGTAGTGAGTCTTACACTCCTATTGTACTCCTACCTAAGTTTTGAATATCTTGAAGTTGTTTCTCGAGCTCTGAAGTTCTCATCTCTAGCCACAAGAGTCGATGATTCTCGAAGATGCATATCATATTGTACATGTATATCTTCAGATGATCTTGAGATGTAGATCTGTTGTGTATTGTTCGCGGCTACACTTTATATAAACATTTATATTTTGTCTTGTAGTCATATATGAAATGGATCTGTAGTGTACTTGATTGGCAGCCATGCTTATTTCATCACGAGCATGGGTATGCCCGCCTCGAAGAGATTATCATTATTTTGCAGATGGCACGCTCATGAACACTCATCTCAGGCTCACTGAACTTTGTGCCTACCCACTATGTAAATATATTGTAATGTATTTTGGCCATCAGTTTCTCTTCTGACCTCACACATTAGGGGCCATATGTTATAGTCCAAAATGTCTTATATGTGCATACAATATATTGGCCCTTCCATTTGCATGCTTTGCCAAAATGTTGTTGAGGCTTCCTTTTAAAAAAAACATTTTTTGGATAGTGTACGTGCCCTGCTACACTAATAGCGCACATACACACGCGTGCTACATGCTAGTTATCCCACGTACACATGCATTATGCATGCTAGTTAGCCCATGTTTACCTCCAAAAGTTGCAAAAAATATAAAATTGCACGAAATTCGGTGGATTTTACGAGCTATGGAGGGTTTCCTATCCATTTTACCCCTTGTAGCCCATCCCCAAACCGAATAACCATATTTTTCTCATATAAAAAGAGGTCTTGGGGAGTCATTTATGAACATGAAAAAGAGAATAAGAAAACTTTGCCAAAATCACTTTCCTTTTTTAGCCCAAGATTTGCATCCCATTATGAGTTTTAGCCTTAGCCTTCCCCTCCAACCTTTCTCCCTATGCAACCCTTTCTCTTTCCCTTGGTGATATGTTGGTTGCGAGAAGCCAATGTGGGATTGATGCACTTGGAGCCATGATAGAGGAGCATGGAATTGGTTCATGGAGCGGTTGCCAACAAAGGTTGTAATCCTTTTTATCTTGAAATTGAATAAAAGAGTTCATCATTGTCCCAAAACCCTATGTTTACATGCTTTTGTTAATTTGTGCATCTATATATATGTCTAAACTTTTAAAGTGATTAGTAGAGATTGCATATTTCGTTGCATTGTATTCCTAACCTTTTGCAGGTCAGCTTTGGGAGGAGACCTGTGATCTAGGAGGTGACAACAAGCGAAAGAGGTCAACACCAACCGCAAGGACTAAAGGTGCACTCATTAACTCTCTTTCCTTTCTCTCTCATCACTTAGTTTAGTTTATTTTGTGTTATATTAAGAGTATATCATACTTTTAAGGGAGTTATCACTCTGGATTTACCTTAGACCCAGTATAGGGGGATTTTCCCTGAAGCACCCAATCCCAAAAATGTAATGCTAAAGCTTGGAAACCCATAAAGGGGGCCCTCAAATTTCCAAATTATAAATGAAAGCATGGATTGGAAAGACTTCTAATGAAGAGATTTGGAAAAAGGTGGCACAAAAATATTAGGTCACTCAGGAGAAAGCAGACCCTCAACAAAAGTGCTCATAGAGATGGACACCATAAGCCATGAATGAAGCCCTAAACCATAACATATTCACACTTACTCTTGATGGGTTTTTACTTTCCCTTATCACTCTCAGGACATGATCCCTATACCTGGGTTATTTCCTATCTAGGTGGCACACCTAATAGGGATGGAAGAAGGCCCTCCCATACTTAAACTCGGTAACCCACACAAGGTCTTGGGCTTTAGTGATACTTGAAGGGGATATTGGAGTGAATTGTTTACATGGCTTGTATCTTAGGCATCAAATTACTTTGCATGATTTAAGGACTAACATGTCTTATGAATGTTGGTTTACTTGGTCTTATATTCTACTTTGTTTTGAATGTCCCTGACATGGTTCTTTGAGGGACATCTTGGGTTGTGACAGAAATGTTGTTCCTTATTGTAGGACATTGGCACATGTCATGGAGAGCAATGAGTCATTCGATGACTAAACACCCTCTGATAGTGGCTCTCACATCCTTGGAACCTTGGATGATGGACATATGGGCTTGGTTGGAGCAAATTTGGTCAGTGTGCCACATACATGGGCTAAGAATCCCACTGGCTGGGGAAAGCACCTAGAGCCTTTGTGCACAAAGGATAGAGGATGTTTCCTTTAAAGGCACCTTGGCATCACTCAAGGAAGAGATTGCACCCCACTTGCACTTAAACATGGCCTTTGGAGGCCTGTGACGTCACCCTCTAGCCCCTGGCATCACCTTTGAATATTAGGGTTTGATGGACGGTGTGGTTTCGGAGGTGATTTGACATGAGGAGACACCTTGCTTCACACTTTTTCACATTGGACCATGCCTTATGGCCTTTGGAGGCCTAATGTCCCCCTCCTCAAGGCTTGATGTCACACTATTGAGCACTACGTCACCCTTCTAGGGAATGAAGTCACCCTTTTTTATCCAAGTGGATATCGGTGGCCACCCACCTATTCCACAAGCTCGAAAAACGACTTTCCATCTTGGCATTTTTTTCAGTAGCTTTTTGGGTTCCAAACTTTTGGGGTCGTTTTGAGGCCCTAAACAACGTTTTTTGGGAAAACGAGGAGCAACATGATCATTCCTTCATGTTTCTCAAATTAAAAGTTGTAGTCCTCGGATATATCTTTCTAACAATGTATCGAGCGCCCTAAACGAAGATCGTATGCAAAAGTTACACCCCCGAGAAGTTGAAATATCAACTACCTCCATCGGGGCCCGCAAACCTTTTGGCTTTTCATCTTCCGGGGTTAGGGTTTTGGATTTTACTTATGTTAAAAAGGCCCTTTAGAGCCTCATTGTAATAATCATCTTCTTGTGAATGCGAGTAGTCGTCACATCTCTTCTCAAAGATAAGCTGTCACCATTCTAGCAAGTCTTTCACTCTGTATTTTTATAGTCTCTGTACATTTATTTCATTAATAGAAATTGTGTATTGTTGTATATCTGTGAATCTTGTTATATTTCCGATATATCTCTATTATATTGTTGTCTCTCTTGCAATATCTTTGAATATTTATGTGTTATATCTCCGCTCTCATTTTGTGCCGAAAATAATCTAGATCAGTGGTATCAGAGTAGGCTGCTCTTGATCGTTTTCCAGTGCATATCCCAGACGAGGTTTGAGTATAGCAAGTTGGGTCTCAAGCTTGTCTCTCTTGAGGAAAATCGTTCTTGCACACCCAAGAAACCCTCAATGGCGGAAGAAAATAAAAACGACAGAGGAGACGATTCTATCAATCTGTTGCTTGAGCAAGCTCTCACGTGACAGAGGGACGAAATGATGGAGAATTTTCCCCACATCCTTCAACGCCTGTCGATAGCATCATGTGCATATTCATCAAGAAACCACTTTGGAGGCACCTTGCCTTTTAACATACAAGTCAATTTTGATATTCCTATATTTGAAGGTCAGATAGATGCGGATGACCTAGACAAATGGTTGAATTTGTTAGAAGGTTATTTCTCTGTTCACAAATTTTTCGACAAAAAAAAGATCATCTCCGAACTCCTTAAGGCTCTCCCCCATGTCAAACATTGGTGGGAAACTTACTGGGAGAAAAAGTTCCACAAAGGAGTCTGGAATATATGGGGCCAATCCCACTTGGGCTTTTTTTGTGGATGCGGTAAGGGAACAATATTACCTTGTTGCAACTATGAGTACTAGTATATGAGATGGACCACACTGCAACAAGAAAGGGGCCAAGCAGTTCTGGAGTTCACCAATACCTTCCATACCTTGCACACCAAGTTGGGTATCAAAGACTTTGAGCGACATCTGGTTCTGAAATACTTTGGGGCTCTACACAGATACATCCAAATTGAAATGGATTTTCTGGACATCTTATGACTTGGTTCTGCTTATCTATATGATGTTAAAATCGAGCAGAAGTTTAAGCACCAGAACAAACGAGATTTTGGATTTGTAAATCCGCAACAACCAAAGTATGATAAAGATGACCCTAATAAACAGTCTCTCGAAAACCAGTCCAAGCCATAGAAAAAGAAGGGTCACGGGAAGACAAAGAAGGACACTGAAAAATGGTGCGATTTCCACAAAATCCCCTGGCACAACATCGAGTAATGTCGCTCAAAAAAATCATTGGTGGCCAATATCAAAGACAAGGAGTCGAACCTTGATTCAAAATCTAATTTTGAAAATACTAGTAAAAGACAGATCATCGACGTAGACCCCACTGCTATTGTCGCGACCACAACAATTCAACCATAAGGACCAACATATCCTGAAGAGGGGGGGTGCCTTTTTCATTCATAGATGTGGGTGAAGGGGACCCTGCTTCATTTATTGTTGATAGTAGAAGCCAGAAGAACCTCATCTCAACAGAGGTCGTCAAACAGTTCGTATTGTCGACAACACCACACCCACAGCCATACAACATCAAGTGGCTTCAACAGGGATGAGATCTTCGTGTCAGCCAACAGTGTCAATTATCATATGACATCCAACCCTTCAAGGATAAGGTATTATGTGATTTTTCCTCATTGGAATTTTGTGATGTTCTCTTGGGCCAACCATATATGTGGAAGCGTCGTGCTATCTATGAGTCTCGACCCTGTAGTGTCATTGTTACTCTGGGGGGTCATCTCTACAGGATACCAGAGGTAGTTCCAACTACTGTCCCACGTAAACAGTGCCGCAAGGTAGTATATAATACTAAAATTTTTGGCTTCTTCACAATATGTTCAAAATGAGAACATGAGGATACTGCAACCACTACAACCTTGGCCCAAGCACCTTCTATCCAACAACAGCGGGTCGACAAGATTGCAACAAAGAAAAAAAATTCCTTCTGCACACAGTCATCTCAAGTAGCCCAACTGGTTGAATAGATTCAACTCTGCTAGCAACAGGTTCATGACAGCCTTCCACAAACCAAGCAGCACGACGTCTCCAGTAAGGAAAGCAGCTCACCAAGATTCAGATTCAACAAACGCTTCCCTCTCTCCCACGAGAACTCAACGCAATGGAGACCATTGCTTCCTAAGGAGGGAGGATTAATCTAGGTGGATATCGGTGGCCACCCACGTATTCCATGGGCTTGAAAAACATTTTTCCATCTTGGTAGTTTTTTCGGCAGTTTTTCGGGTTCCAAACTTTCGGGGTCGTTTTGAGGCCCTAAATGACGTTTTTGGGGAAAATGGGGAGCAACATACAATTACCTTCATGTTGCTCACATCAAAAGTTGTATTCCTCGGATATATCTTTCTAACGATGTATCGAGCACCCCAAACGAAGATTGTATGCAAAAGTTACGCTCCTGGGAAGTTGACGTATCAACTACCTCCATCGAGGCCCACAAACCTTTTGGCTTTTCATCTTCTGGGGTTAGGGTTTTGGATTTTCCTTATGTTAAAAAGGCCCTTTAGAACCTCATTTTAATAATCATCTTCTTGTGAATGCGAGTAGCCATCACATCTCTTCTCAGAGATAAGTTGTCGCCATTCTAGCGAGTCTTTCACTTTGTATTTTTACAATCTCTGTACATTTATTTCATTAATAGAAATCGTGTATTACTGTATATATGTGACTCTTGTTATATTTTCAATATATCTCTATTATATTGTTGTCTCTCTTGCAATATCTTTGAATATTTCTGTGTTATATCTCCGCTCTCATTTCGTGTTGAAAATAATTCGTATCACTTTTAGGATTTTGATTTATATATTTTTCATTTTTGGCATACTATAGAGGGAAATTAAGGGGTTGGCCCTCTTCTATTTTGTAGTTGAGAAAATTATGTGGAATTTTTTTTTTAGGGTGGCCTCATATAAATATTCCACCCTCACATTTCATTTTTCATCATCACTTATCACACTTGTGAGAGAATACTTTTGAAATTTTCGCCCTATTGGGGCTACTAGCCCTTTTCTACTTATGCGCCATGTTTAGGGGATAAAATTGTGGATGGTTTGTTGATTTTTGAAGAGGAATTTTTGCAATTAGGGTTTTGTCTCATGGTATCTTGGCTCAAGTAAGTGAATTTTATGGAATTTATCTTTATGTTATTGTGTTTCATGGTGAATCTTACTAGTTTATGCTAGACATCTTTCTTGGTAAAACAATAAAAGAGGAGCATAAGTGTTTCCTCCTCTCACGAGATTATTCTTTTTCAAAATTCGTGAAACATTCTTTCTATGGTTAGTAATCCTAGAGCCCTAAAGTGATACCACTTTAGTATTTTGGCCCTAGAGATTTGATTTTAACCTAGTTGAAGCATTAAGAAGGGAGAAAAGTTTGCTAGAGCCCAAATTTGCTTGCACTCTAGCAATCCTTCTCTTTAAGGTTTAAACCCTAAGGCCCTAATGTGTCGACACCTTAGAGTTTAAACCATGTCTCTTAGTTTCTACTAGTTTGATATTCAAATATTGTTTCATTTGTTGTTATAAATATTCTGTATCCCTAAGGCGTCGATTTCATAGATTTCTTGTGGTGAAATTGATCAACAAATACTCTCTTTCAATTCTCTTAAGCTCTCTACTAGCATTATTAACACTAACACTTGAAAACTTGCCTAATAATTTATTGTCGTTAATAAAGTTTGCTATAGCCACCTGATAATACTTTATTTTGCTGCATACACTCCTGTAAAGGTGGTCTAACCTACTCATATTTTCTCTTAAACAATTTGATAATTTTATATGTGATGCATGCTTAATTTTCATGGTCAATTGTCGAAATTTTGAGCTCTTTTTATTGTTGTTGTTACAAATTTGTATTGTTGTTAAAGATTGGTATACTCCTGCAAATTTGCAATAACCAATAGCAATTATCATTATCTAGTGTCTTAGGAGGTATTCATTGCTTGTTTGAACTTGGAAATAATCATATATATGTTATAAGTTGTTCTTGTTCTAGGTAGGTACTCAAAAACCTTCATACCTCTTCAATTACCTTGACCTAGACCTTATATTTTGGTGATTAAGCGAGGGGGTGGTAGGCTTGCTACTATACTTGATATTTTGATCCCTTAAGGTCACTAGGGAATCCTCCCTTATGGTGGACCTCTTCCATCACTAAAACAAGGGAAGTTCTTGCTAAGGTGACAGTGGTAGGATCTTCCATAGTTACGCATATTTGGGGACTTGCGGTGGGGCTTTACACAAGTACAAATCCTGTGATAATAGACCTACCATATAATGATGTGGGGAATGAAGTTTAATTGGGGAGGTGTCATCTCCAAGAAGCTTAGCTTAAGGATCAATCAAGCATAGTCACCACAACATGGTATTCCCCCCACTTTTCATATGGTATCTTTCCTCCTGGATGTGTTGTGTGCCCAAAATGCTTTCCCTGGTCTATCACTCAGTTGGCAAGTCTTTGAGTTGATAATACATGTGTATTTTAGCATGTTGCGAGAGAGAAAGTATAAGAAGTTTTGCTTCCAGATATGTGATTTCTTCATGGCTAGGATTTTCTTTCTCATATTTGGGAATGAGTGTCCTAGGTTGTCCAAGCATGAAAAAAAGATCCCAACATGTATAAGAAAATGGTGCCTAGATAAGAAACAAACATACTTGAGGATTTATGGGGATACTATCCCACCACGCCTGTTACCAATTTATGTACCTGCGAGACTTGTAATTGGAGAAATATGTTGCCATTCTATTGTGCAGGGATTCAATGCCACTTTAGTACAAGATAAGAAGATATTATTCATCTCTTACAGTTTTCAGGTGGGATATTACGTGGTGAAGAATGAAAAACATGCAAAACTATAATGTTAGGTGCATCTGGAGTACAAATTCATGACTGGGAGATTTAGGAAACATGACCCTAAAGGTTTGATTCTAAGGCATGATGAGCAGGTAATCTTGAGCTAGCCAAATTCTCATGAGAAGTGGTGGGAGGAGTTGTTCACTGAAGATTCCTAAGACTGGAAGGAGGTAGAGAAGAGGACATTAACTTGAAAATGATTATTTTTGTTTCTTTAGTAGAACAAATCAAAATTGTCAATCTAGGAGCCTCTTCCAACAAGGAGTTTGTTAAAGAGAAAAAAAAATAAGAAGAGAGGCTCAAAACATAGAAAGAACAACAAGCCTTGTGAGTAGAGCAAGAGAGAATTCTGAAAGAACAAGCAGAGGAACGAAGAAGTCAGGAAGATCCACAAAAGAAGGATGAGGAGGATGCATTGCAGAAGGTGCTCACGGAACAGAGGAAGAAAGCAGAAAAGGAACAAAGAAAGAAAGAGTACATAGAGAAAGGGGGAAAAGGCCTAACAGGAAAAAAAGGAGTTGAAGAAGAAGAAAGAGTAGAAGCTAGTTGATTAGCAGAGGAAGGAGAAAAATAGAGGGAGAAAGAGGAGCTAGAGTGGTTAGAAAGAGAGAAGGTTGAACAAGAGAAAAATCTTAAGGAGAACCAAGAAAAATATGTCACTATTGTGAAGCCTGCATAAGTTATTGATTTAACAAAAGATGAGGAAAAGGTGTTAGAGAATGTTTTCCCCATCATAAAGGAGCATGTGAATAAAGAGGAACCCCTAACAAACCCAATTGGTGAAAAGAAGGTGGAAACGTGAAATGACAACAGTGAGCGAGATGCTCACTCAGGTAAGGAAGACGCCTCAGAGATCAATGGTGAACAAGATCAAGGTCCACCTAGTGAACAAGACTTAGAGGTACCCTTTTTTGGAAGCTAGGGAGGAGACACGGATGTTCAATATGCTCAACCTAATCAATATAACAAGCAAGAACTCAACAAAAACAATGGTAATGATACAGGTGGAGGAGATGCAAAGCACGAATAGGAAAACAAGGACATTAGAAACACTCCCAAGCAAACTCTAGACAATGATAAAAATGTTGAGAATCCATATTAGATATTACTAGATAGCTCATCAGTTGTGGGGGAGAATAAAGGGGAAGAAATTCAAGATAAACCCCATAATACTTCCATATATGAAGCTAATCCTAGCGAGCAAGACAAAGGAAAAGATAAGGACTCTCCAAGCAAAGAGTAAACTCGGAATCCCATTTCAGAACACTTTTTTAAATCCTAGACATTTAAGTAACATCTTGTCTTGGGGTGATCATCCCATCTCTCAACCAGTGGAGGAGGAAGTGCATGGCTTAGAATTGTTTTCCTATGGAAGGAAGATGAGGTCCATAGTTAAGAGAACTCATAGGAAGAGAAAGAATACACCAGACAACAATCTAATATGTACCTTAGACGAGGTAATCATAGACACTAAGAAAGAAAAGATGAGCCAAATTTATTTAATAGGCCTGATCATCTCCCATGCCTCACTTGAAAAAGAAATAACATAAGAAATAGAACTAGAACAAGTCATGCTATAGATAGCCTCCCTCAAGCATCAAGTATAGTATTATCAAGAAGTTGGATGGGTGGAAAACTTCAAGAAAGACCCATTGGAGGAACATGACAAGTGCCTCATGGTGCAGGAAGATTTGGTGATGAAAGCACTTTCCCTTCAAGAGGAGTCCCTGTTGCTCGAAATTACATACAAAGAAGTGCTTCAGTGGGCCAAAATGGGGGCTAGAGCATTAGACAAATAAATTTCATCAGAGAGGTGCAAAAGGACAAGGTTTTCAAGGATCACAACATATAACACTTGTCGTATGAATGGCTAGATCAGATGCATTCAATTGTGAAGCACTCGACGAAGATTGTGGAAGAGTCGAGGGAAAAAGTTGAAGAAGAATGGAATCATTGAAATCGAGTGTGGTAGAAATTGAATCAATCTATAGTCGATATCTGATTAGTGAATTTTGGGTCTCCTATAGAATTTTGGTTGGGAGATGAAGTATTGAGAGGTTTATAGTGAGGGGTCGACGAGTACAGGAACAAGGTTAGCAAGATAGTTGTTGTGGAACAAGAACACTGTAGAAGTATGTTGTCGATCAAGTTAAGATGAAAAATCAGTTGGAGCGGTTAGCTGGCAGAATGCAAAAGTATATTGGTCGATTCTGGGACAACAAACATGCGTTGAGTATGTCGATGGACCAACATCGATTTCCATATGGAGGCACTTATGCCGAGATTTGCTCTCAGTGGGTTTAATATATAGATAAATGTGTGAATCCTAGAAGTCCCAAATCACCCAAGTCGTCTTGACTCAATTCATTGTTTATGTAATTGGAACCACCGAAATCGTTATTTTTGGTTTGATAAGTTTGTATAAATAAAGGTATTTGCTTGATAGTAGAGGACCTTTTGAAAAAACATTTTTTGTTTTTATTGTATTGGAGAACTACTTTCTACAATTAATAGAGAAGCTACTTTCGATCCCTTAAGTTGGATTGAACCACCATGTGTTCGGTGATCAGAGAGTGGATTGATCTACCCTCAATCGTCTCATTAATGATGTCTAGTAAGATTTTCCTTTTACCAAGTTATCTTGCAAACCATGAATGCTACTATCATTTGTTTCACATCTTATTAAAATCTGCATGTTAGTATATGTTTCTCTTTAGTTTGATAAGCAGTAATTATTGAATTATTTCTTGGTAATCGATAGGTCTATACCTGAAAATTTACATGCATGTTGAATAATTGTTTATTAAATCTTTCAGGGAATTATTTCTTAGAGGTATATAGATCAGTTAATCCGTTACTTGTAATTTACAGTTCTTTTGAAAAGTTATCTTTAAGAGAAAATGGCCAGCATAATTGTTTCATGTAAGTCACATGTGATTATTGTTGTGCTTCACCCGAGAGGTTATCCCTTCAAGCAGTCTTTAGTGATAACTATGTTTTACGCATACAAAAAAACAACTCCCAAAAAATAGAAAAAGAATAAAAGATACAAAATTGACAAATCGTAAAGCCCATTGAACGGGTGTCAAACCACTAATCTGGAGGATCAAACTATACCAAACGGGGAAGAGTCTAATTGAGCCTCGTCCTCGGGTGTAATCCCTCATGTTGATTTAAAGGGAATCCAACCCCCTTAACAAGTGTATATACTAGTATATATTATATATAGTAATATATTATGTAGATATATACAAGGTATATGTGTCAATATATATACCAACATACTATGAGGTATATGTGTCGGTATATATACCAATATATTATGTCGATATATATACCAATATACATACCGACATATATGTATCGGTATATATATTAAATACATATTATGTATACTGACATATTATATATACCAACATATATGTACTAGTATATATATTGATAAAATATTATGTCGGTATATATATCGGCATGTTATGTTGGTATATATACCAATATATACACTCACATATTATGTAGGTATATACATTAGTATATATAACATTATATATACTGAGATATTATGTCATATATATATATATATATATA
>ML783150.1:812258-861768 GCA_009831015.1 Picea engelmannii | reverse complement strand
ACATAATATCTCAGTATATATAATGTTATATATACTAATGTATATACCTACATAATATGTCAGTGTATGTGTGTGTGTGTGTGTGTGTGTTGACATATTGTATGTGTGTGTGTGCCGACATATGATGTGGGTATATATACTAGTATACATTAGTATACATATCAACACACACACACACACACACACACACACACACACACATATATATATATGTCAATACATATCAATATGTATGCACTAGTATATATATTGAATAGATATTATGTCAGTATACTAGTGTATATGTATACTAGTATATGTTTAATATATGTATCGATAGTATACCAATATATAAAATGGTATATAATATATACTAGTATATATATCGACATATTATGTCGATATATCTGTACTAGTATATATATTGAATAAATATTATGCCGTTCTACTAATGTGGGTCCTCATTGGGCATGCTTGGAAAATGAGAAAAGAAAAATCAATCCTATGCCAATTAATCGGAAAACGTACCCATCAATATTCAAGCATTTCACATGTTTTGAAGACAAGAGAAAACATGCAGTTAATATTTTAAGAAATCACAATTTACTCTTTATCACTTTCTTCATTGTTTTCATAGTGTTGGTTCTCATCATTTGGATATTATTGTATTTAAGTTTCAAAAATGTACAATGGAGACGAGATTTGAAGTGGTTAGCATTTTTTTCATTTTTTAATATTATATTAAAGATAAGTCAAGATTGAGAAGATGCATTGTATTTTGTTAACACATTTATTACTCAGAAAATCTAAAACTTATTACTCATAAAGTAGATGATTGGTTTTTCTATCTCCAAACTGAATGGAATTTCATATCATCCTTATTGATATTCTTTAAAACACAATGAAACCATAAATCATGAAGTTTCTTGAATTAGTAATGACATCACTAATGAGGATTGTCCCTCTGAACTTGTTAATATGCTTACTATAGGTGATTCTCAATACAAAAAGTTTCCATGACTAATCTCCCACTAACATTATGTAATCCATTTAATACTTAAAACTTTGCAGTCGATCTAGTACATAAAATTGTGTGTTGCAAAGCCTTGACATTAAGATTATAAAATTTGAAAGGCTTCATATGATTTGTCCCATGATTTTAACTTAGTTCATTCAAATCATATACCAATTTAGAAGATCCAACAATTAATTCTAATATATTCTAATATGTATTCTTTATAAGATGAACTTTCATAACCCGTTATCTTCTTAGAAAGATTGATTGTACAACTATGGCAACCCAATATGAATGCATAAATCTAAAAATTGTATGTGTATATTACTTCCATCTTTTGTTTCTAAGAAATTGGACAAATAATAGAGTCTAATAGATGAAAATGAATGGATTAATCACCTATATGGTATGTGGTATTTTAGTCTCTTCTTTTGGGATGCATCTTTACTTGATTTTTAATTTTCCATGATTCCTTTCTAAGGAGTGCTGCATTATAACTAAATTAAGACCATTTGACATCATCTATGTTTTTATATATAGCTACAAATAAGATAAGACTATATTTGGAACCTTTACCATTCAATTCTAATGCTTATTCATCAGTAATGATTTTATTTGACCATTTCCTCTTATTGAAGTCTTTAATTTCACATTGTATTGGAAGTTTAATTTCATCTATTATATGAAATTTTGCATTGTGTTAGCAGTTTAATTTCCTATATTATATGAGTTTAAATTTATATATTTTGATAAAGATTATTAGTCAATAATGATCCATTGCTTCAATAGTCCTTGATGATGGGTGGAGTGTCCACTCGAAACATTGGACATTTCAAAACTCCTTATACAGTTTATATCAAGAAAACACTAAGGACTTTATTTGATCATTTCTCCTTATTGAAAGTCTCTAATTCTGCATTGTCTTGGAAGTTTAATTTCACGTATTATATGAAATTTTGCATTGTGTTAGAAGTTTAATTTCCTATATTATATGAGTTTAACTTTATATATTTTATGAAGAATAGGTTATCATTTTTTCGGGGGGGTGAGTTTCTTTTATAAATTTAATAGAATTTTTGACCAACTGTTAAAATTACATATTTTAATTACTAAACTTCAAGATAAAATTGTTTCAAAGAAAATGAGTTTAAGATTTCATCTACAATACACGCATTTTTGGAATTGGAAAATTTTGTTATCAAAATGGAGATTTTTCATTGTAAAATTTAATCAAATAACCTACAACTAACATAACAATCTGTACAAATATCTCTATTATATCTTTGTGAATATAAATAGTAAATTCTTCAATTAAAAATATTTATCCAGGTGATTGGTTGAAACCTTCCATTCTAAGTAAAACATAGCATGGAGTCTCCTCACCAGGAGGAGTTCACTATACTTTAAAAGCTTCCAATAGAAAATAAAATGGTGGAAATGTTGGTAAGAGCTTGAATGTAATTATTCACAAGAGAAGTTTATTGTACTTTAAATGTACACAAAAGAAAATAAAATAGTGGTAATTCCGGTAATAGGTTGGATGTGACTATTCACAAATTTGATCATGAGAGGAAAATTCTAACACTGGCATAGTGACACTTCCATAAAGACAACTTATCAATTGACATTTCACTCCCGTTTTGGCCTACCAACTTTATTTCTTTCTGAAACACGACGCAAAAAAATAAAGTATGTTGCAGAATCAACCGACTATTCCTTTTCTACCTTTTCTATTGTCATACCGGGTGGGCAGGTTACTGCTTCCACCCGAACATCAATGGGCTTTGCCCCTGTAAGCTATGGATCTTCAATGAACAGATCTGACGGTTCTTTAGTCAATAAGTTGTTACGTTGGGATCGATCGCATTTCCTTCATTTCTAGAAGGCAAGACAAACATAGCCCACCCCAGTGTTGAATTTCAAGCCTTTCCTTTTCTTTGTGGTGAATTGTTGCATTTGATTAATGCCAAACATTCATTTATTATCCGACCTCCAAGATAACATGATATGAAAAATCTAATTCAGAGTAAGGCGATCCTAGAAGGCTCACTCAGTTGATGTCGTATGAAAGGTTGTCCCTTATCACTACCCATTCCCCCGGGACATGATTGCTAACCTTTATAGTTCATGTCTTACCTCTTTATGTGTTTCATGGTTTTCTTTGACGTGCAACCATTCCATTATTTAGAGGATTACATATTTACCATATGAGAACTATTCTCTTTAAAAAATCAAACCAAAGAGATCCTTCCTACGATTCTTTCTCCTCTATATTTACTTCATCACCACTAAACAGAGGAGGGGAAGGAAGCAGAAAGCTTCTGCCAATCTGTAAATAAGTTGTAGGATTCAAACAAGTCCTCCTCCACCACTACACACTCGCCAACATTGGCACTTGCTTTCTTTAGGTCTAGGCATATTTTTGTTGACAATTGATGTGAATAGGAGGTGGTTGGATACTTGTTACTTATTGGAAGGTTTCTTAGGATTCCCCTTCTTCTTTATTGTTGTCAGTGGACCTTCTAGAGTTTCTTGTACTTGTAGATGCAGAAGAGAACGCAACAATTGTTTATGCAATGACAACCCAAATGTGGCACAGAGATGAAGAACGACAACAACAACTTCGTCTACTGTGATGCCCTTGCGACTCCTCCTCTTTCGCCCACAGTTGGATTTGATCTCTTTCCTTCCGAGTCCATTAAAATCAAAATCACACAAAGTGGGTGGGAAAATTCAAATCTAAATTATGGTGCCTTGAAGAAATTCAAAATTTAAACTCAGCTTAGATGGAATTCATCAAAATTGTATGGGTTAATTAGCATCCATCCATTAGGATGAGCTTATGGATGTATGGGTTCGACATGACAGTGGGAATGTGAAATTGGCATGTACAGATGCATACCATCCATGGTTTGACTGTTGGAAAGTTTTTTCCAAACAATCGCTATACACACATGTAATAATCAGTTTTGTGCATCCTTGTCTAATGTAGTGGGGTTGGGAATATGCATGGCCATTCGATCTGTAGAGTCTTTAAGACTCTGTAGTTGGGTGAATAGTGTTTGCCTAAGTGGATTTACGACAAAGTGTTGCTACTAGTAGAAGAGATCCACGTGCAAAAAAAAATTATTGGAGTAATTGGCAAAGTACATAGGCTCATATTGTAAAACAAAATGCACATTGTTGCATCAAATGTCACAACGCAATAAAAAGACTTTGTGATTGCGACATAGATTTGTCTTCTACAATGGTCAAACCTCAGATTTTTTATGAAGCATATCTCTTTTATTTTCACCCAAGGTAGATCTCCTCAGATTTATCATGAAGCATATCTCTTTATTTTCACCCAAGACGGATCTCCTTGACAGAAGCTTAAGCAGATCATTGGAGTAGATGGGAAGATGGTTGGTGTCTGATCTCTCTGGAAGATATTTACTAAGATTGTTGATGCTTTGGTGTATATCATGTGTTAATCATATTCCTGGGTGTAGAAATGAATTCCTAAATGAAGATCTCTCACACCAGTTAACCTAAATGTCTTCGACTCCTAATTGTACCCAACTCTTTGAAATGTAGAATAAAGTACATGATCCGGCAGGCTGTGATGGATATGATAATGTCAATGAGGAATTGTGGGATATGATGAATTTTTTAAATAAATGATAGTTATCTCACTCACCCCACAAGTGCCACACATTACAAAGGTGCAACACCAGCAAGCACATGTAATCTAGTAGCCAAAACTTGAGAAGATCTGACCCTGAATCGCTCTAGTATATAGCTAGCGAGATACATGATAAGTTTCCCAAAGAAAATATATAATCTACGTAAAGTATATCTAAACATTCATGCAATTAATCCACATGTAATCAGAGTATTTCATCCTTGAATTAATTAAAAAAAAAAACATAATTTCCCTGAACATATTCCACCTAGTCTTCTCAATAGTTGTCATGATCAACAGTCTATGTACTTCTTCTCCGATGAATGGAGGATCTGGTAATGGTGATTCCTCTAAAAAACAAATGATGTCATCAATCCCTAAATCTCTATCAGGAAATGAGCGACACTTACACAATAATCCTAGCAGAAGAGAAGAAGAATTTAATCAAGAACGAAAATGACACAAGCAATCACACAACACACCGAGATTTTACCTTGGAACCCTTAATCGGGAAAAACCAACATTACTTTGAGCATTGTACTCTCTTGTTGTCTTATTCAATATGAATAAAAGGTTACATGTCTAACCTTGGTCCACACCTAAGACACAATTGAAATCATACCTTCTTACTTGCACAAGAACAACCCTGTATCCAATCTGGCTTACATATCATGATCAACAACATACAATTACACATGCATTAACCTACATTAGTGCATTACAACATTCTACAATTACTGCATTCCTTTACATCCTTACAACACGCCTCTTTATAGGCTTTAAAATAGGAAAAACCCTAAATATTGGTGCCCAAAAACAGTTATAGATCCATGCATATCATTGGCTACAAATCCCAAAAATCCTAGGATTCTATTACAGTCAACTCCAAGTCGGGTTATCAGTCAGTCCTTCATTCGGTCTCTAGTCGGTCGTCTCAGGCCCGCACTTCAACCTTTTGTTGTTTGACTCTCCGTCGTTATCTTCGACTTTGACTTTGCTCAGTCAACTCCCTTGACCTTCAACTTGTTGTCGATCCACCTCGACCTTCGATCGTCGGTCGATTCACCTCAACTAGACTTTCACTGCAAAGAATATAACAACCCAACATTCTCCCACTTGTTGTCTTCTTTATTGAAACAAGAGATTATTGAACTTTTGTTCATAGAACCAGGGAAACAATTCCCATTTCCTCTTTGCACCAAGAGAACTTCACAACACTCACAGACTTGGTCAACAAGTCTGTTATGTTTTCCAAAGCGTCTAATCTCTCTAGTAGCACCTTGTTATTGTCCATCATATATCTTACAAAATGGTATTGTACATCAATGTTCTTAGTATTTGAATGATAAGTAGAGTTGTTTTCCATAAATATTGTGCTTTGACTTTCGCAACTCACCTTCATAGCTCTCTACTCAAACCTGATTCTTGAACACAACCTTTGAATCCATGCCACTTATTTGCTTCCATGAGTGGTTGCCATGTATTCAACTTTTGTTGTTGACAATATTACAACTGCTTATCGCCTACTCATCCGGCTTATTGCTCCACCGAACATCTTGACGACATATTCACTGGTCGACCTCCGTCGATCTAGATCTCCTACCCAGTCGGCGTCGACAAATCCATGTACATATACTTTACCACTGTCACCTCTAGCTCTTCCTTGGTATCATATAGCATAATCCTTTGTGCCATACAAATACCTAAATACTCTCTTAATAGTTGTTCAGTGCTCCTTTCCAGGTGTTGACATTTACCTACTCAATAGTCCCATTGCATGGGCAATGTTTGGTCGAGTCCAGACCATCACATACATTAGACTACCAACAACACTTTCATAGGGAACACGTGTCATGTCCTTTATTTATTTTTGTGTCTTAGGACATTGTTCGGCATAAATTCTTTATCCCACAGGAATTGGCACCTTCATTGGTTTACAATCCTACATGTTGAACCGTTTCAGAACTATTTCAATATACTTTGTTTGATTCAACCAGAGCTTTCTAGCAACTCAATCTCTCTTAATCTCCATTCCCATAATGAAGTTAGCCACACTAATATCATTCATGTCGATCTTGGAGGATAGTTGCTTCTTCACCTCCTTTATTGTGTCCATGTTGTTTCCAATCAACAACATGTCATCGACATACAAAGCTACATATATGAAACGCCCACCTCCTTCCTTGGAATATATGCATTGATGAGATTTTCTTCTCACAAATTCCAAACTAAGGATGTATGTGTCAAACTTCTAGTACCACATCCTTGGTGATTGATTTATACCATAAATGGATCTTTTGAGTTTGCACACCAACTCTCACTTTCCCTTTACTACAAATCCCTCAGGTTGTTTCATGTAGATTTCTTCTTTTGGGTCCTTGTGTAGGAAAAAATCTCACCGAAGTCAACTCCCTCGACTTGGGAATAACCTTTCTCCACTAGTCAAGATTTGAACTTCTCGACTTGTCCTACGACATTCATCTTCTTCTTGAATACCCACTTACTATCGACAAGATTTCTTCCACTAGGTAACTTGACTAAATCTCATGTCTCATTCTTGTACAAGGATTCCATCTCTTCGACCATGGCGTCCTTCTAGATTTTACCCTCTGTTGAGTTGACTTCCTCACCGACCGACTTGGGCTCATCGTCGATGGCAGTCAACACAAATGTGAAATAGAAGTTGGGCGGACTATACTTCTCAACTAGTTTTATTATTCTTTATGACCTCCTTACCACCGAAGTCAATTGGTCCACCTCTTCCTCAGATTCAGTCGACTCATATGAATCATCTTCTTCGTTCCTCGATTCAAACCACATTGTATCAGGATTATTCTCAGTCTGAACATCTTCCTTAGGCTCATACTTACCTTTGACTTCTCTGAAGACCACATCTCTATTGTATATTATTCTCATTGATGTAGGATCCCAGAGCTTATAACCTTTCATTCCTTCTTTATATCCAATGACAATACATTTGACTGCATTATTGTCCAACTTGCTCCTCTTTTTCTTGGGAACATGCACAAACACATCATATCCAAATACTTTGAGATGTGCCACCTAAGACTTCTTACCAGACCATACCTCATTTGGAGTCATGTCGACTAACACCGACAAAGGAGATATATTCAGTAGATATCTTGCAGTGTTAACTGCATTCGCCCAAAATTCTTGTTCGAGCCCAACACCACTGAGCATGATCCTTGCCTTATCCATCAACATTTTGTTCATTCTCTCAGGAACTCCATTTTGCTGCGAGGTATATGGTGTGGTATTTTGGCGTGCTATTCCACACTGCTTACAGAACTAATCAAATTCCTTTCCACATAATTCACCACCATTGTTAGTCCTCAACACTTTAATCCTCTTTTTTGTCTAGTTTTCTACAAGAGATTTAAACTCCTTAAATATCTCGAAAACCTATGAATTCTTCCTCAGGAAATATATCCATGTATTCCTGGAGAAATCAATATCCATGTATTCCTGGAGAAATCATCTATGAAGGAGACATAATACAAGGATCCACCAAGTGAAGGCACTGTAATTAGGCCAAACACATCACTATGCACTAGTTCTAGAATCCCATTTTCCCTTGTCGTTCAAGATGGGAACCTCACCCAACTTTGTTTTCCATATATGCAATGTTCACAAAAATTGACTTCTAAACCACATTCAGGAAATACTTCGACCATACCTTTTCTTTGCATAACTTTAAGTCCTTTTTCTCCAATGTGTCCCATCCTCTCGTGCTCTAACCTAGTTAGGTCGATTTCATCATGTCTTTTCAAGTCGGTTTGAACCAACTTATCTCGATTCAAGTCGATTTGTGTCGACATCGAGTCGAGTTGAGTCACAGTCAAGTTGATTTTTCAGGAGCAATGATGTTGTTGCATCCAATCAAGTCGAAATTCCCTAACAACTTATACAGAGTACCAATCCGAACTCCTTTCATTAAGACCATTGCACCTCTGACTATCTTGCATGAATCCTTCTGAAATAGAGTATGCACACCTACATCACTCATGTTGCTAACAGGTATCATGTTTCTTTCTAAACCCGAAATGCGTAGCACACCTGGAAGGGTTCTTTTCCTCCCATCCTACAATGTTAGCCAAACTCTTCATCGTCCGACAATTATGGTTGTCGAGATGTCCCCAAGAACACATCGCCCCCATCATATCATTCATATTCACATAACCATTCTTTATGTGGTTTCATATGGTAGGATTCTCTTGAGTTGATTAACCAAACATCTTGATATGATTGTGTACTAGTCAATGCCAGATACACATCACCTCCTTTCTCCAACGTCCTCTTTCTCTCAGTTGACTGCTTCTCGTCGGATCCAACACTGACTTATGTTTCCTTCGACTTACATTCCTTTTTATAATTCCCAACTTTAACGCATTTCAAACATCTTCAAATAGAATGAACCGGGTATTTAGATATACCCTTCGACTTGAAATTTCTAATGGAGAATCTGCCTTTATCTCTGTCTACCAGTCGACCTCTCACTACTAGAGCATCTTTGGTCGATCCTTCCATGTTCTTCCTTCTCATTTCTTTTGACAACATAGAAGCAACCATGTCCTCTAACGCTAGTGTGGTTGTATTACTCCCAATAGCCATGAATAAGATATCCTAGGAGTCTGGCAAATAACATAATAGGCTGATACATTTCTCCTCGCTAGTGATCTTAATATCCACAGATGATAACTAGATTAACATAGTATTAAACGCATTTAAATGCTTAGTCACCGAACTACCATCATTCATCCTTAGAAGATACATTTTCTTTCTGAGAAGAAACTTTTTTACCAGATATTTCGACTGGTATAAACTTCCCAACTTGTCCCACATTTTCTTAGCTAAATGTTCACCTAAGACATTCAGTAGCACCGAATCTGCAAGACAAAGTTGAATCATACTTCTTTCTCTTCTTTCAAGTTTCTCCCATTCTTCTATCAACATGCTTTTTGGTTGGGTACTTGGACAGGCTGATGTCCACTGTTCTCAATCCACGAGAAGATCTTCCATTTTAAGCTTCCAAAGCTCAAAATTATGGCCATTGAATTTTTCTATCTCTATTCTAGAATTGGTCGTCATTCTTTACCACAATTTATGACTTACGACTCTTACAGTACCTAGGGTTTAGTTCTTACATTCAAGATTGGAAAATCAAGATCTGATATACTCGCCAAAGCATAACACCGCTTTGATGTGATGTCTCGTTCCAAAGAGTAGCCCAGTAGGGAGTGACTTAGTAGTCTATGTGTTCCCGTAGACTATAGTTGGGCAAAGATAGGGAACAAGATGGATAACTAAGGAGGAATTGATGGCTAAACAATGAATTAATCCAAAATACTTAGGAAAAGTCACTTAAGCCTAAGTCAACGAAGAATTAGAATGAAAATGTGCTAAAGGGGGACTTAATTAATTAATTAATTATTCACCTTAGGAGGAAAAGGGCCTAGCTTAAGTGAGGTCAATGGTGAATTAGATTGGGAAAGGTATAAAGGGAGGAATTTGACATAATTCCTCATTATGCATTGTTATGATTTGACGTTGAGAGTTCCTAGAGGAGGAAGAGAGTCAACCTTGTTGTTTTGTGGATTTCTAGAGGAAACCACCACCATTGATCCATTTCAGTGTTGAGAGACACACCCTAGCCCATCGAAGATACCATCCAGGTATTTCACTGAGCTATTCAGGAGTATCCAGTACATTGTGCACAAGTCAGATTGAGGGTTTGTGGAGTTGGACGAGGTCTGAGCTCAGATTATAGTTTCCTTCCAACCCAGTGGAGATCCAACCAGGGCGCTTCTATTGAGCCATTTATCATCAGATTCTGATGGTGGAATATTGTAGAGCGCATTATCCAGCCATTTAGGGCGTAGCTCTTCTGGCAGTACATTTGGGGTTGCAGACAGAGCATCAGGATAGATCCAAGGAAACCCTTTCGACCTAGTTCCGCATTTGGCGAGACGATCGTTTTGAGCCCTATTACAGTTGATTCTGTCGGTGGAATCGTTTGGGTGCATCCAGTGTCCCAGGAGGTGTGCAAACCCCCCAGGGGTCCAAATCCAGTACCTCATAGGCCAGATCTGATATACGGCACTCATCCATTCCAGTCTAGAGGCCAGGGCACTTCTATTGGAGCAGTTTCTGGCGCATTCTGATGGTCTATCCTTTCGGATGAGTTTTCCACCCAGTGGCGGTTACCGTATTTCTCTGAAGTTGCATATTTCTGTCGATCTATCCGTGCATGCACCAGAACTGCATTCATCTTCTGATCATGGGTATTTTTATGCTATTTGATTGTATTCCAGTGACGATCCATGAGATCTAGCTAACGATTATACTCTATATTTCCAGTGTGTTACTGTATTTCCATGCTTGAGTCACATAATAAATGTTATTGGGTAGTTGATGTTATTTACTTCCACATGCATCCTTTATATATTGTTTAAACCATAAATACGCAACATGCACCTGAAATAACCAACATGCAGATGCAATAACCTCAAAGATCTCAAACACACAACTGAAATGCATCCATAAACCCCTAGTGTATCAGATCTGCAAGACATAACATTGGATCAGTAGCAAATATCATGATCAACAGTATCAGGGATATTTCAGTGGTATTAGAGCTTTAGTCCTGCCAGCATGTGACTAAAGACAATGAATACAACAGAAGAACCAGATGGTCGTGAGCACGTAGGTGACGAATATGTCACATACAACATGCGCAAGGAAAGAAGGGATAGGCCTAAATTTCCTCCCTTCCCTCCCAGAGGAAGAGGAAGAGGCACACAGAAAAGCAGAGAGAAGAGCAGAGCGTGAGGCCGAGCGTGAAGTAGAGAGGAGGCTAGGTGGCAGATATGAGTGACCAAAGGGTAGTGGTAAGGCCCCCATGGATCAAGATGAAACCTTCATGCAGGTTATCAATGATATGCTAGTTATTCAGTGGACCATGTCTCAGTCTTTGGCTCAGGTAGCAGATAGACTAGCTATGGTATACAACCTGGGCACACAAGCCCCACATGCAGCACAGGGGAACTCAGGGGCAGGTAGTAGACCCCAGTTACCCACTCGCACATACACCTCTGCGAGTAGGATTCCACGTCTATTGTTTCCCAGTTTCCAGAGGGCACCCTCGGTAGCAGCAGAGATACCGATAGCATAGAGACTGCCCACTCATGCAGAAGACATTGTAGAGTATCGAAGAGAGTATGTAGCATTCGGTCGTGACTTCCATCAGGATATGACCTTAGTCAAGTATTGTGGACTCAAACTCGGGAACCTCCCTAGAGAGCCACAGAGGGGAGGACCACAGTAACAGCAACAGGGGCATAATATTGATTTCATCCAAAAATTTGGTAAACTCACCATACCTTCTTTTGACAGACCGTCCAAATGCACCGCTAGAGCTTGGGTACAAAAACTAGAAACCTACTACAAGATCAACCAAATGACCGAGTCAGAGGCCATCAGTTTCGCCACCTTACACTTGGAGGGTGAGGCACACGAGTGGTGGTATCACGGATTGGTGACATTGGGTCACAGTCGCATCACCTCCTATAGAGAATTCACAGAGAGACTCATGGATAGATTTGATAGCAGGGATGTAGAGATCCATTTTAGAGATCTAGCCCAATTGAGACAAACTGGCACAACAGAGGCATTCATCTCAGAGTTTCAGAGGGTAGTAGTGGTAGTGACAGACATATCTGAGCCTCAATTGGTCATGCTATTCACAGAAGGGCTCACAGAACCCTTGAGAGGATGGGTGAAGGCCTACCGGCCTCATACCTTGCAAGATGTCATCCGATGTACTAGAGATTTGGCAGATTCAGTGCCAAAAACTAAACCCTTCACCAAACCCTTTGTACCATAAAGAGACAAGGATCAGAAGAATCCTCAAAGGGAATGGAAGGGAAAGCCCAAGTTGGATGATGATACGCAACGAGAGTTGATGAGGAAGACACTTTGTTTCTCCTACAGAGACCCTTGGGTCCCAGGGCATAGATGCATGGGAAAGGGACAGATCCACTACATCGAAGTGGAATTAGGCAGTGAGGAGGAGGATGAGGATATTGAGGCATAGACAGATAGTGATTCAGAGATTAAGACCACTCATGAGCCAGAGCAACAACCGAAGAAACCTCAGATACTGGCAAGGGCGTAGCCCAAGGAGGAGGCAAAACCTTGTAGAGAGGTGAAAGGGGGAACCATAGCCACCCTTTCAGGAGTACCCAGGTACAACACTCTCAAGCTCAAGGGCCTTGTACAGGGGCAACACATAAAAACTTTAGTTGATGGTGGGGCCACCCACAACTTCATAGATGCGTCCTCAATAGCCAAGAGGGGGTTACACACAGAGGAGTTTGAGGGATTCCATGTGGTAGTGGTTGATGGATACATGATGACATGTTTGGACATGATCCTCAACCTAGAGGTCAAACTAGGAAACTACACCTTGACATACACCTTCTATGTAGTTGACATATCAGATATTGATGTCGTGTTAGGGTTACAATGGTTATGTTCATTGGGAGAAATCGGGTTCAACTATCAGACGTTGACCATGAGTTTTAGATATGTCAGTGGATCGCGAGTTATGCTGAGGGGCATGTCTACAAGAGCACCTCTAGCAGTATAGATAAAGAGGATGGAGCAGATCTTTTGTCACAGAGATGTGGCTTACACAGCAGAGTGTTTGATCACCAAGCGGAAGGATTCTGAGGGTAGGGAGCATTACCAACCATAGATCAGAGAGCTTCTGGGTCAGTATGAGTCAGTATTTGGGCCAATACCACCAGGGAGACCCCTCGACAGGGGTTTTGAGCACATGATTGAGTTAGAGGCAGGGGATACACTGATGATTACAACACCCTACAGGCACCCCAAGAAATTCAAGGACAATATTTAGAAAGCAATTAAAGAATTTCTTGCTATGGGGCACATCAGGCCTAGCATGAGTCCTTTTGCATCTTCAGTCATCCTGGTACTGAATAAGGATGGCACATTACGGATGTGCATCGATTACAGAGCGCTCAACAAGAAAATGATCAAGAATCGTTACCCCATTCCACGCATAGATGAGTTGATGGATGAGTTACATGGGGCAGTCTTCTTCACTAAGATTGATCTACGCTCAGGATACCATCAAATCGGCATCAGGGAGTAGGACATTGAGAAGATAACGTTTCAGTGCCATTTCAGACACTTTGAGTTCTTGGTCATGTCGTTTGGATTGACCAACGCACCAGCCACTTTCCAGACTTGCATGAATCATATCTTTAGAGGACAGTTGAGGAAGTACATCCTGGTATTCTTCGACGACATATTGATCTACAACAAGACATGGGATGAGAATCTAGCACATTTGGGGGAGGTCTTGGGTATTATGCAGGCACAATCTTTATATGCCAAGGAATACAAATGTGAATTTGGCATGAGAGAACTACTATACTTGGGGAATATCATTAGTGGGCAGGGAGTATAGGTTCAACAGGAAAATATCAGGGTCATTTTGGATTGGCCAATTCCCAAGAATCTCACAGAGTTGAGAGGATTCTTTGGGTTATACAGTTACTACAGGCGGTTCGTCAAGGTTTTTTCACAGTTGGGAGAACCACTCACAGACTTGACCAATAAGGGTGATTTTCATTGGACAGAGGAGTCAAAATAGACAATCGACAAAATGAAGGAAGTTATGAGCACATGCCCTGTTCTAGCCCTTCCAGACTTCTTGCAGTCGTTTGTCTTAGAATGCGATGCATTAGGGGTGGGGATTGGATCAGTTTTGATGCAGGGGGGCACCCCATCGTGTTTGAGAAAAAAAAGGTCAATGATTCAAAGATACTCTATCCTATTTATGACAAGTATATGCTAGTGATCATGCATGCCTTAACCAAATTCAGGCAGTATCTGGTTGGCAGCAGGTTTGTAGTGAAGATCGATTATAATAGTCTCAAGTATTTCCTTGATCAAAAATACCTAAGTGAGAGGCAATAGAAGTGGGTCTCAAATATCCAAGCCTTTGACTTTGACATTGAGTATGTCAAGGGAAAAATGAATATCGTAGCATATGCCTTGTCAAGGAGGCCAACAGGATCTTCGATGATGGACATTTGTACAGATTGGAAAGCTCAATTGTTGATGGAATACTCCAAATAAAAATTTTCTTGTGAGATGATGGATGGACAGGTGATTAATGATAGATACTAGGTTCTTGATGACGTCATTTTCTATAAGGATCAGATCTACTTAGTTCCAAAATCTACTCTGAAGGGGAAAATTCTGAAGGTATGTCATGATTCGCCTATAGCAGGGCATCAGGGGTACTTCAAAACATATAGGAAGATCAGAGAAAGATTCTCATGGGAAGGGTCTCAAGGATGATGTGTTGAAACACATACGAGAGTGCACAACTTGTTAGCAGAACAAATCCGAGCAGACACACCCTGTAGAGCTACTATAGCCTCTACCCATTCCAGAGCAGAAATGGGAGAGCATTTCCATGGATTTCATTACAGGCCTTCCTAAAGTGCAGGGCAAGGACTATATATTTTTGGTGGTCGATAGAATGACCAAATTTGCACATTTCTTCACCGTACCCATAGACTACAAGGCCATACAGGTAGCAGAGTTGCTTTTCAGGGAGGTATTCTGATTGCACGGGTTACCCAGGCAGATAGTCAGTGATAGAGATGGGCGCTTCATAAGTGCATTTTGGCAAGAGCTTTTCAGGTTGACAGACATAGAGCTAGCCACGAGTACCAGCTACCACCCACAAACAGATGGGCAGACAAATATCGTCAACAAATGGGTGGAAGGGTATCTGAGGAACTATGTGGGGGGGCAACAACGCACTTGGGTGAGATGGTTATATATGGGTGAGTATTGCTACAACACAACTTACCATATGTCTATCAGGATGTCACCATTCAGGGAATTGTATGGATATGATGCACCCTCCTTTATGGAGACTATGTTTGAGGATAGTAGGGTCCTAGGGGCCAAGGAATAGGTGGAGGAGAGTCAGAGGATTCTTCAATCAGTAAGGGAGAACTTGCAGTCAGCTCAGAACCAACATAAGATATATGAAGATCGGCACAGAGTTAAGCATAGTTTTGAGGTAGGGGATTTGGTTTTTCTATGATTACAGCCATACAGACAATCCTCCTTGAAGAGGAGCGGAGCAAAGAAGATGAATCTAAATTTCTACGGGCCATACAAAGTCATCAGGAGGATAAGCAAGGTGGCATACGAGCTAGAGCTACCGGAAGGTAGCAAGATTCATAACGTCTTTCATGTCTCTTGCCTTAAAAAGGATGTGGGACAATAGGTTAGCATTTCAGAGGAGTAGCCACCCTTGGATGAGGAGGGTCAGTTGGAGCTAGTGCTAAAGGAGGTACTAGAGAAAAGAGAGCGTAGATTGAGGAGAAGGATCACCAGGGAGTGCTTGGTTAGATGGAGGGGTCTTCTAGTGGAGGATGCCACATTGAAGGGAGAGCATATCTTACAACACCCAAGATTGATGTTGCTTGAGGACAAGCAATCTCGGGAAGGGAGGATTGTGATGTCTCGTTCCCAAGAGTAGGCCAGCAGAGAGTGACTTAGTAGTCTATGTGTTCCCGTAGACTATAGTCAGGCACAAACAGGGAACAAGATGGAGAAATAAGGAGGAATTGATGGCTAAACAATGAATTAAGCCAAAATACTTAGGAAAAGTCACTTAAGCCTAAGTCAACGAAGAATTAGAATGAAAAGGTGCTAAAGGGGGAATTAATTAATTAATTATTCACCTTAGGAGGAAAAGCGCCTAGCTTAAGTGAGGTCAATGGTGAATTAGATTGGGAAAGGTATAAAGGGAAGAATTTAACCTAATTCCTCATTATGCATTGTTATGATTTGATGTTAAGAGTTCCCAGAGGAGGAAGAGAGTCAACCTTATTGTTTTGTGGATTTCTGGAGGAAATCACCACCATTGATCGGTTTCAATGTTGAGAGACACACCCTAGCCCATCAGAGATACCATCCAGGTATTTCACCGAGCTATTCATTAGTATCCAGTACAATGTGCGTAGCTCAGCTAGTGAGGGCGCAAGTCAGATTGAGGGTTTGTGGAGCTACACGAGGTCTAAGCTCAGGTTGCAGTTTCCTTCCGACCCACTGGAGATCCAGCTAGGGTGCTTCTATTGAGCCATTTATCATCAGATTCTGATGGTGGAATCTTGCAGAGCACATTATCCAACCATTTAGGGCGCAACTCTTCCGACAGTACATTTGGGGTTGCAGACGAAGCATCAGGAAAGATCCGGGGAAACCCTTCCGACCTAGTTCTGTATTTGGCAAGACGATTGTTTTGAGCCCTATAGCAGTTGATTCCGTCGATGGAATCATTTGGGGCGCATCCAGTGTCCCAAGTGGTGCGCAAACCCCCCAAAGGTCCAGATCCAATACCTCAGAGGCCATATCTAATATCTGACACTCATCCATTCTAGTCTAGAGGCCAGGGCACTTCTATTGGAGCATTTTCCAATGCATTCTGATGGTCTATCCTTTCGAACAAGTTTTCCAGCTTGTGGCGGTTACCGTATTTCTCCAGAGTCGCATATTTCTGCCGATCTATCTGTGCATGCATCATATCTGCATTCATCTTCTGATCACGGATATTTTTATGTTATTTTATTACATTCCAATGACAATCCATGATATCTAGATGACGATTATACTCTATATTTCCAGTGTGTTATTGTATTTCCATGCTTGAGTCGCATAATATATGTTATTGGGCAGTTGATGTTCTTTACTTCCTCATGCATCCTTTATATACTATTTAAACCATAAATACACAACATGCATCTGAAATAACCGACATGCACATGCAACAACCTTAAATATCTCAAACACACAACTGAAATGCATCAAGAAACCCCCAGTGTATCAGATCTGCAAGACAGAACATTGGACCAGTAGCAAATATCCTTATCAGCAGGATCAGGGATATTTCATCTGATAACTCACTTGTCGAGCCAGACCTAATATCTAATACCACACGTCATGAAATGAGAGACACTTCCACACTAATCCTAGCAGAAGAGAAGAAGAATTTAATCAAGAACACAAATGACACAAGCAATCACACAGTACACCAAGATTTTACCCTAGAACCCTTAACCAAGAAAAAACAACATTCCTTTGAGCATTTTTCTCTCTTGTTTTCTTATTCAATCTAAATAAAAGGTTACATGTCTAACCTTGGTCCACACCTAAGACACAATTGACATCATACCTTCTTTCCTGCAAAAGAACAACCCTGTAGCCAATCTGGATTACATATGCATGACCAACAACCTACAATTACACATGCATTAACATGCATTAGTGCATTACAACATTCTATGATTACTGCACTCATTTATGGCCTTACAACGCGCATGTTTATAGGCTTTACAACAAGAAAAACCCTAAATATTAGCACCCAAAAATGGTTACAGATCCATACATATCATTGGCTACAAATCCTGCAAATCCTGGGATTTTGTTACAGTCAACTCCAAGTCGAGTTACCAATCGATTACCAGTTGGTCCTTTATTCGGTCTCTAGTCTGTCATCTCATGCACACACTTCAACCTCTTGTTGGTTGAATTTTCATTGATATCCTTGACTTCAACTTTTCCTGGTCGACTCCCTCAACCTTCGACTTGTTGTTGATCCACCTCAACCTTCGACCTTTAGTCGATTCACCTCAACTAGACTTTCACTGCAAAGACTATAAAAACCCAATAATCTCCTCCTTTTGTTGCACACTCACACAAAATATCCACAACAAAGACATCAAATTCTATTCTACCATGTGCTCTCTCAAGGACTACAAACCACAAGGGAAACCAAACAATTGTTATTGCCCCTTGGAAATAAAAAAAAAACATCACATACTCAGAGGTAACTTTCTTTGATACTATCAATTGGGTTTAGTTTGGGTGGTTAGGAGGAATGATTGATATCCTCCCCACCTAGGTTCAATCCGTGCAAGTGACATGTTGAGCTCATAATGAGTATATTGTTGCAATGGCTTTGAGCCTTATTGTTGATTGGCCTTGTGCCCTAAAGATTGTAAGGTTTACCCTCAATACCATCCTCAAAATGAGAAGAATGTAAGTTTTAAACCTATGAAGTAAAGCAATGCATATAGATTCTTAAGCAAAACAAAATTTAATCAATGGCTCATACATAGAGTACACAGAGATTTTATACCGGAAACCCTCAACCGGGAAAACCTTTCTTATATTCATTATATTGAATTTCACCATTCAACATACAATATATACAATGTTTTTAGGTATTCCGTAGATACCAAAACCTTAATCCCTTAATCCGAGATTAATTTACAAAACCGCTAAAAATAGCAAAAACCACCCAAAAACAAAATTCAGGGCGCTGCCCCGAATGGTGCACGTAACCAGGGGGGGCATACCTGCCCCACCCCCCCTCCCCCTGGGACCCCCCTAGGAAAGTGTCTGGCTCACACTACACAAACAGAGCACTAGTACGAGGTATTTTCAGACACAGTTGTCATATCTGACGCGCCCACACACACACATGCAAAGAATATAACACATATCCAACAGGGAAGTACTAGGGGATAGGAGTCAAGTATACTCCCTTATTAAAATCTCTTTAAGTTATTATAGTAATTCAACGTGTAGACATACAATAATCAATATGACTAATTATAAGATTGATACACCATTGATTATGATTTACTATTAACCTAAGAATATTTTCCAACATCATATCCTCCCCAACAACGACATTGTTCATTTCCATGGCCAATTGCTTAGCATTTTCAAGGATTTTAAAAATAGGATCAAAGAAACTTTTAGTAATAAAGGACAGTGATGTAACCCTTTCGGTATCCTTATGCTTATTAAATGTCCCACAACTTGAAGATCTTGAGGATTTTGTTTCAAATACTTGGATCCTTTCAATTCGACAGTCCTTTGTACTTAGTGTCTTTGATTGAGGTCCATTTCATGTGTTAGCATAAAATTTCGTGTCCCAAAACATTTGATTGACCTTTTGGTCCAAAGTTTGAAATAATCGATAATTTCTCATGGTCAGTTTTGAGGGTCGAAGCTAGGGACAACTAAAGGAACATTAGGGAAATCATAGTGAAACCTAGGGTTGGAACATTATTAATAACCTATGGATATTTAAAAACAACCATTGGTGGAATCGTGATCTCCCTTAATATATTACTTGGTTTAAAACAAATTTTCCCTTCAAAAATGTCCCTTTCATATGGTAAATTTTAAGAGTAATCTACTAGGTCATTGTACATCCCCATCTCTTCTCATTCTAGCTTAACTTCATTGGATTATATTATCTCTTTTATAACATGCCTTGTCTAGGGCTTGCATGTGCCTAGATTCAATGGATTTATTTAATTGTTCCACCTTCTCGATACCATCTTTGAACTAGTCCATTTCCTTTTTGATGTTTTCTTAAAAATATTGAATGTTAACCTTATATCATTAATGCCCTTAAGTATTCTCTCCAATTTGGATACATTGTTCTCTAATTCTTCACTTTCTTTATAAGTCATGGATGAGCCCTATGGAGGTTTATTTGGTTGTAACATCCTCACTATAATCCCTAGTTTAATTAATGCTTAATGTAGATATAACATATAGCTAAGGCCAAGCAATGTAATATGCAAATTGTATTTATGAATTTTAATAAACAAGATGTGATGCCAACTATTGGGGGGCATGGTAAATATTGGGGGATGAGTAATCCATCATGTGGGAGGGATCTAAAAAGGGGTTTTTATTCATGAGTTTAATTCTAAAAACCTTTTTCTTGTTTTTAATTATTTGGGTGAACTCTTTGATTTCCCTTGAGTGTGAAAGGACCCAATCATTTAATATATGTAAGAGGGTGGGTGTAATCAGTCACATACCATAGCTATTGAGGACTGATATGAAGTACAATCACCTGGGGAGAGAGTGTAAGTCAAGCAAACAACAAAGAGGAGGAAATTTGTATGGGTAGGGACAATAGTTTAAACAATCACATTCTTGCACGGGGAGCAAGTAGAGAACAGGAAAGAGGTGTGTTGGAGCTAGATAAATAATGGAGGGTGAGTTATGAAGCATTTTTTGAGTTGAGAACAGAAGAAACAAGTTTTTAGGCTTGCAGAAGAACTAGGTTGTCAAGCCTGAAGAGTGAACTCCTAGGAGAGTTGCACTGTAGCAACAAACTTGTTGTTGTTTCTTTCCTGGTAGTTTTCCTATCAATGAGTTCCCTTTATTTCCCAGTAGTTATATTCCTAGTTGTGTCAGAGAGACCCTGATAAATGAATGGGATTCCCGAGGGACTGGTAGCAGTGAAGGGGTGCATTGCTTGGGTTGGGAAAGTTGAGAGGAAGAGAGCTAGTGGAAAATCAAGATAGTTGTAGGAGAATGTCAATGAGTTGTGGGATTTTATGAGTTGTGAGTGGACAGTGAGAGACACCGTCTCTTGTGGATTCCTAGCCCCAACTTGGGGTAACTTGTTTTTGAGATATAGAACAACAATTCTATGGTTGGGAGGAACATCCGTCCCAAGTAGCTGGTTGCACAATTGATTTAAAATATAAATGTTTTCATATGTTTTATGTGTTGCATTGTGAGTTTTAATTGTCGTGCATTAAGTATATGAATAAGAATGAATTATAAGTTGTCATGATGAATTTATTAGTGGAATTCATGTTAGTTTTTTTTTTTTTTTACTTTGGAATCGAGCCTGGGGAAACCCACCGGGCACTTCCCCTCATTTCGAGGATGGTACCTGGGGTAAACCAGATTTTGTAGAAAGCCGAGGCTTTTTTTGATAGCTTTCTCATTTAAGAGCTCAACATGTCACTTGTGGGAATTGAACTTGGGTGGGGTGGAAACAACCCTTAGAACAAACCACTTGGGCTAAACCCAATTGACATGGCATTCATGTTAGTTATCATGATGTAGTTGCATTTTAGTAATGGTATCAACAATGCTTAAATCTGTGTATTTTCCTATAGCTAGTAAGCTATGGAATATGGTCATAGCAAATTCCTGATTTTATGTGTTTTTTGCAAGTAATGGGCCTTAGCGAGACTGGCGAACGTTAAAGATTGACATTAGAGATTTTGGTTCAACACCATACTTGTATGCACTAAATATCAACATGAAGTTGGTAAATTCATCATCTCAACATTTGAATTGTGTTGAATTTGGGGAAAACAGTAAAAACCAAGTGAAATTGATCTAGGTGGATATCGGTGGCCACCCACCTATTTCAAATGGCTCAAAAAATTCTTCTGGAAATTTACTAAATGAAGTTTTCTCATGATAGAGCACCTCAATGATAGTCTAAGGCTCTGATTGAGCCCCCAAGATGAATCTCCTTGACAATACCTTTCCAATGAGCTATCGTGCTCCCCAAACGAAGATCGTATGCCAAAGTTATGCCCCCCAGGAAGTCGATACACCTAACTACCCAAAATGGGGTCCACAAAATTGTTGTCTTTTCATCTTCCGGGGCTAGGGTTTTGGATTTTCTTTATGTTAAAAAGGCTTTTAGAGCCTCATTGTAATCCATCTTCTTCCGAATGCGAGTAGCCATCACATCTCTTCTCAAAGATAAGCTGCCACCATTCTAGTGAGTCTTTCACTCTATATTTCTACAATTTTGTACATTTCGCTCATTAATAGAAATTGTGTATTATTGTATATATGTGCCTCTTGTTATATATCCGATATATCTTTGTTATATTGTTGGATCTCTTGCAATATCTTTGTATATTTTTGTGCTACATCTCCGCTCTCATTTCGTTCCACTCATAAATCTAGATCGGTGGTATCAAAGCAGGTTGTTCTTGATCATTTTTTCAGTGCATGTCCTCGACGAGGTCCGAGTATAGAAAGTTGGGTCTCGAGCTTGTCTCTCTTGAGGAAGATTGCTCTCACATGCCCAAGAAACCCTCCATGGAAGAAGAAAAGAAAAACGATAGAGCATACAATTCTATTAATATGTTGCTTGAGAAATCTCTCACACGACAGAGGGATGAAATGATGGAGAATTTTTCCCACATCCTTCAATGCTTGTCGATAACAACCGACGTGTATTCATCAATCGAACACTTTGGAGGCACCATGCCTTTCAAGGTACAAGTTAATTTTGATATAATTTTGATATTCCTGTATTTGAAGGACATATATATGTAGATGCCCTAGAAAAATGGTTAAACCTGCTAGAAGGTTATTTCTCTGTTCACAATTTTTCCGACAAGGAAAAGATCACCTTTGCACTCCTTAGAGATCTCCCCTATGTCAAACATTGGTGGGAAACTTATTGGGAGAAAATATCCACAGAGGAGTCTGGAATATATGGGATCGAGCCCACTTGGGATATTTTTGTGGATGCGGTCAACGAACAATATTACCATGTTGGAAACTATGACAACCAATACATGAGATGGACCACACTGTGGAAAGAGAGGGGCCAATCAGTGACGGAGTTCACCAATACCTTCCATACCTTGCACACCACGTTGGGTATCAAAGACTCTAAGTGACATTTGGTATTGAAATATCGTGGGGCCCTACACAGATACATCCAAACTGAAATGGATTTTCTGGACATCTCATCATTGGGTCCTGCTTATCGAAATGTTGTTAAAATCGATCAGAATTTTAAGCACCAAAAGAAATGGGAGTTTGAGTCTACAAATCCGCAACAACCAATGTATGATAAAGAAGGCCTTAACAAACAAACTCTCGAAAACTAGTTGAAGCCATAGGAAAAGAAGGGTTGCAGAAAGATGAAGAAAGACACTGGAGAGTGGTGTGATTTCCACAAAACCCCCTGGCACAACACTGATGAATGTCGCTCAAAAAAGTCATTACTGGCCGAGATCAAAGACAAGGAGATGAACCCTGATTCAGAGTCTAATTCAGAAATTAATGGGAGAAGACATATCATCGACGCAAACCCCACTGCTACTGTCACAGCCAAAACAATTCAACTAGAAGAACCAACAGATCCTAAAGAAGGGGAATGCCTCTTCCATTCATAGATGTGGGTGAAGGGGACCTCGTTGCATTTCATTGTTGATAGCAAAAGCCAGAAGAACCTAATCTTAGCAAAGGTCATCAAACAGTTTGGATTGTCGAAAACACCACACCCGCAGCCATACAACATCGGGTGGCTTCGCCAGGGACAAGATCTATGTGTCAGCCAACAGTGTCGATTGTAATATGGCATCCAACCATTCAAGGATGAGGTATTATGTGATGTTTTCCCACTCAATGTCTGTGATGTTCTTTTGGGCCAGCCATATATGTGGAAGTGCCATGTTATTTATGAGTCTTGACCTCATAGTGTCATTGTTACTCTAGGGGGTCATGTCTACAGGATACCAGAGGTAGTTCCAACTACTATCACACCTAAACAGTGTCGCAAGGCACTATCTCATACTACCAAATTAAGCTTCTTCACAGTTTGTTCAAAAGGTGAACAGAGGAACACTGCAGCCTTAATCCAAGCACCTTTTGTCCAGCAAAAGAAGGTCAACAAGATTGAATCAAAACGCAAGGATTCCTTCTGCACGCAGTCATATCATGTAGCAAGACTGGTTAAAAAGGTCCAACCCTTCCAGCCACAGGTTCATGACAACCTTCAACAAGCTACGCAACACAACTTCTCCAGCAAGGCAAGTAACTCATCAAGATGCAAATCTAGCAAACACTTTTCCCTCTTCCTCGAGAACTCAACGCAATGGATACCATTGATTCCTAAGGAGGGATGATTGATCTAGGTGGATATCGGTGGCCACCCATCTATTCCAACTAGCTCAAAACAGTCTTCTGGCAATTTACTATTTTTAGCAGTTTTTTGGTTCTTAAACTTCCAAGGCCATTTTTTAGAGCCTAAATGAAATTTTTCAGGATCGAGCACCTCCACAATAGCCAAAGGCTTTGATTAATCCCCCAAAATGAATCTTGTTGACGATACCTTTCCAATGAGCTTTGATTAATACACCAAACTACCCAAAACGAGGTCTACAAAACTATTGGATTTTCATCTTTCGGGGTTAGGGTTTTGGATTTTCTTTATGTTAAAAAGGCCTTTAGAGCCTCATTATAATCCATCTTCTTGTGAATGCGAGTAGCCGTCACATCTCTTCTCAAAGATGAGCTGCCACCATTCTAGCGAGTCTTTCACTCTGTATTTCTACAATTTTGTACATTTCGCTTATTAATAGAAATTGTGTATTATTGTATATCTACGCCTCTTGTTAAATATCTTATATATCTTTGTTATGTTATTGCCTCTCTTGCAATATCTCTGTATATTTATGTTTTATATCTCCGCTCTCATTTCATTCCGCTCATAAATATGAATCACTGGTATCAGAGCAGGTTGCTCTTGATCATTTTTTTAGTGCATGTCCTCGACGAGGTCCGAGTATAGCCAGTTGGGTCTCAATACTGTCTCTCTTGAGGACAATCGCTCTCACACACCCAAGAATTCCTCCATGGTGGAAGAAAAGAAAAAATGACAAAGCAAACGATTCTATTACTCTGTTGCTTGAGCAAGCTCTCACATGACAAAGGGACGAAATGATGGAGAATTTTTCCCACATCCTTCAACGCTTGTCGATAACAATCGACGTGTCTTCATCAAACAACCACTTTGGAGGCACCTCACCTTTCAAGGTACAAGTTAATTTTGATATTCCCGTATTTGAAGGATATATAGGTGCAGATGCCCTAGAAAAATGGTTAAACCTATTAGAAGGTTATTTATTTGTTCACAATTTTTTTGACATGGAAAAGAACACCTTCGCACTCCTTAAAGCTCTCCCCTATGTCAAACATTGGTGGGAAACTTACTGGGAGCAAAGTCCAACATAGGAGTCTGGAATATATGGGGCCGAGCCCACTTGGGATTTTTTTGCAGATGCGGCCAAGGAACAATATTACCCTCTTGGCAACTATGACTACCAGTACATGAGATGGACCACACTGTGGAAAGAGAGGGGCCAAGCAGTGCCACAGTTCACCAATACCTTCCATATTTTGCGCACCAAGATGGGTATCAAAGACTCTGAGTGACATTTGGTTCTGAAATACTATGGGGCTCTACACAAATACATCCAAACTGAAATGGATTTTTTGGACATCTCATTAGTGGGTGCTCCTTATCGATATGTTGTTAAAATCAAGCAGAAATTTAAGAACCAGAACAAATGGGAGTTCAGGTCTGCAAATCTGCAACAATTAAAGTATGATAAATATGACCCTAACAAACAACCTCCCAAAAACCAGTCGAATCCATAGGAAAAGAAGGGTCACAGAAATATGAAGAAAGACATTGGAAAGTGGTGCGATTTCCACAAAATCCCCTAGCACAACATTGATGAATGTCACTCAAAAAATTCATTAGTGGTCAATATTAAAGATAAGGACTCGAACCCTGATTCAGAGTCTAATTCAGAAAATAATGGGAGAAGACATATCATCGACGAAAACCCCACTGCTACTGTCTTGACCGCAATAATTCAACTAGAAGAACCAACAGATCTTGAAGATGGGGAGCACCTCTTCCATTCACATATATGGGTGAAGAGGACCCCGTTGCATATTGATAGCGGAAGCCAAAAGAACTTCATCTCGGAAAAGGTCGTCAAACAGTTAGGATTGTCGACAACACCACACTCGCAACCATACAACATCGAGTGGCTTCACCGGGGATGAGATCTCTATGTCAGCTAGCAGTGTCGATTGTCATATGGCATCCATCCCTTCAAGGATGAGATATTATGTGATGTTTCCCCACTGGATTTATGTGATGTTCTTTTGGGCTAGCCATATATGTGGAAGCACCATGTTATTTATGAGTCTCGACCCCGTAGTGTCATTTTTACTCTAGGGGGTCATCTCTATAGGATACCAGAGGTAGTTCCAACTACTATCCCACCTAAACACTGCTGCAAAATAGTATCTCATACTACAAAATTCAGCTTCTTCACAGTCTATTCAAAAGGTGAACATAAGAACACCACAACCACTACAGCCTCAATCTAATCACCTTTTGTCCAGCAGAAGCAGGTTGACAAGATTGAAGAAAAACACAAGGATTCCTTCTCCAAAAAGTCATCTCATGTATCCAGACTGGTTAAAAAGGTCCAACCCTTCTAGCCATGGGTTCGTGACAACCTTCAACAAGCTAAGCAACACAACTTCTCCAGCAAGGCAAGCAACTCATCAAGATGTAGATTCAACAAACGCTTTTCCCTCTCCCCCGCGAACTCAATGCAATGGAGACCATTTCTTTCTAAGGAGGGAGGATTTATCCAAGTGGATATCGGTGTCCACCCACCTATTCCAACTGGCTTAAAACAGTCTTTTGACAATTTACTATTTTTAGTAATTTTTTGGTTTCTAAACTTCAGGGGCCATTTTTGATGGCCTAAATAAAGTTTTTTCGAGATCAAGAACCTCAACGATAGCTAAAGGCTTTGATTGAGCCCCCAAAATGAATCTCCTCGACAATGCATTTGCAACAAGCTATCATGCGCCCCAAACATAGTTCGTATGCCAAAGTTACGCCCTCGGGAAGTTGATACACCAAACTACCCAAAACGGGGTCTACAAAACTGTTGGATTTTCATCTTCCGGAGTTAGGGTTTTGGATTTTCTTTATGTTAAAAAGGCCTTTAGAGCCTCATTGTAATCCATCTTCTTGCGAATGAGAGTAGCCGTCACATATCTTCTAAGAGATAAGCTGCCACCATTCTAGCGAGTCTTTCACTCTGTATTTCTACAGTTTTGTACATTTCACTCATTAATAGAAATTGTGTATTGTCGTATATCTATGCCTCTTGTTATATATCTGATATATCTCTTGTATGTTATTGCCTCTCTTGCAATATCTTTGTATATTTTTGTGTTATATATCTGCTCTCATTTTGTTTCGCTCATAAATCCAGATTAGAAATCCCCAAATTTATGAGCGAATTCAAGTCGAAATTACACTTGAAATGGTTGTTATGGAGGGGTCATTTTGAATTCCAAGCGACTAATTTTGGCTTAGACAGGCTATTCGGGCACATTCACGATGGTTGCAGGCTGGAAATATGGAAAATCAACTAAATGAAGAAAAGACTTACATGTGCTAAATATTAAATATTGGGGCTACGTAGTACACACTGAATATTGGTGCCTGATACAAAAGTTGTGCGCACTAAATATTGGTGCATGATACAAAAGTTGTGTGCACTGAATATTGATGCGCGGTGCAAAAGTTGTGCGCACTGAATATTGGTGTACGGTACAAAATTTGTGCGCACTAAATATTGGTGCACAGTACAAAAGTTGTGTGCACTGAGTATTGGTGTGTGGTACAAAAGTTGTGTGCACTAAATATTAGTGTGTGGTACAAAAGTTGTGTGCATTGAATATTGGTTCACAGAACAAAAGTTGTGTGCGTTGAATATTGGTACACGGTACAAAAGTTGTATGCACTGAATATTAGTGTGCAGTACAAACGTTGTGCGCATTGAATATTGGTGCGCAATACAAAATTTGTGCACATTGAATATTGGTGTGCAAGACAAAAGTTGTGTGCACTGAATATTGGTCCACAGTACAAAAGTTGTGCACACTAGATATTGGTGTGCAATACCTGCACTAAATATTGGCGATGTGCATTGTAGAGCTTGCACATGTTGAATATTGGTGCATAATACAAAACCGGTGCGTGACTAGGCTTCGAAAAGGAAGAAGAGACGAAGGAAAGGGAAGCAAATTTGTTGATGACAAGCACATGTCAATTTGGCAGACCCTACAATAGTAAATCGATCAATTTCCTATGAAAATTTTCATATTTCGAAGGTCATCAACTTGTAGGGGCAATTTGAGGCCCCAAACAACATTTATAGGTAGTCTAAATCGAGAAAATTGTGTGTACCTATGGTACACAAAATCTCTACTACTTAAAATGAAATGACTTGGTAAAAGCTTTCCAATGAGATATTTTGAGCGCAAAATAGAGCTAGTATGAGAAAATTACAACGGAAATGACACAAGGTATAAATTAGATACCAACTTACTTCTAGAGGGCATAACTCCTTGCCCGAAAATTAGTTTGGAACATAAGATTAGTATGTGGAAAGCCTATGGACCATAGAAGACAACCATGGAACCAGATTTGGAATCTCAATACAAGAAATTGTACAAGATGGAAGAGAATACACCTGTAGCAGTAAGGGGTAAAAATGAGAAAATAGTTTAAACTTCCATAGACCATAAATTCTAGCTTTGAGCTCTAATTCGGGCAAACGAGTAGTCAACGGAAGGGTCTTGAGGAGTAGAATTCATTTGTCAACCCATAATTTTGAATTGAGCATTACAATTTCTCGAAAAATAAACAAATTTTATAGCATAAAAAATATAGCAATGAGTAGAAATTGCAACTTGTGAAGGTTGTAACTTTTCACTCAGAACTCAGAATGAGACATGAGGGTAGTCTTTGGAGAGTTGTTCCAGAGAGGAATGTGTCTAAATAATCATATTTTGGATGAGTGCATTTTTGTTATTCATAAACCTAAATGAAGAATGCCCTGCAGCCTAGTTAATAAATTAATTGCAATGTGCTTATTATAACAACAATTGTTGTATGCACATTTTCTTGTAGAGTTAGGGGTACATGAGGGAATATTTAGTTCCTATATGAGAAATATAAATATGGAGGATGCCCAAGGGTTTTACAACCATAAGGAGGATATAAGAGGGCTACATTTGAACATGGGAAATGATGAGACTGAGTCCAACAAAATAAGAGGTAGGGAGGAGCCTATGGAGTTGGTTGACACTATGAAAATCCCCCAAAGGGAAGTGTAGAGCTATAGGGAATATAATGAAAGATCAGGAAGAGATACTTCAGGTTTTGAATATGCTGCACGAGCAAGCCAATAAAGACTCTGGCATGAAGCAATCAACTAGTGCTAGACAAGTGGCATCATCTAGATCTCATGGTATAAAGGATGATCACATGGATGATAGGCATTCAAGGAGAATGGGCAGGCACCATCATTCTCTAGAGAAATCCACTAGGAGAGATCATGAAAGCTCAGGGCCAGGGATTATCCCAAGTGTGTCTCATGTCAAAAGGCAAAGGAGAAGGCTCGAGTCAGACATATTGCAAGGTGAACTCAGGAAAATCAAACCACCAACTTTTAATGGTGAGCATAGAAAGGGAGAAGAGGTCGAGGCCTGTTTGTTGGAAATGAAGAAGTATTTACAGTCGCATGATTACCCCTCTAGGGTGGAAACCACAATTGAAACCTACCACTTGTAAGGAAAGGAGACCATGTGGTGGGATCAACTTAAGCAATCCAAGTACTTCAAAGGACATTTCCAAGATAAATATTTGTTCGAGCATCACTATGAATGGAAGATGAAAGAGTTCTTTGAACTCAAGTTAGGAAGCATGACAATGGATGGATATGAAAATGTTCTTTGAGCTGTTGAAGTATGTTAGCTTCATAAATGATGAGAAAGTCAAAATACAAAGGTTTCTGAGCAGATTACCTTCTTTCTACACTGACAAGATACCCTATGATAACCCCAACACTTTGGAGAAGGCCATAAGGAGAGAAAATAATATTTATTAGCAGAGCAGAGGAAGGTCAGTCTTCCAAAAAGCATGCAATGACAAGATGAAGGGTAAGAAGGAGCAAAAGCAGAAAGGTTTTAAGCCACCCTTTTTAAGGAACAACTCCCAAGTAAATCTGTAAGGTCAGTTAGCCCAAAATGAGCCCAAGATGGCATATTCATTTGGGAAAAGGATAAGGCAGTAGCCCATGAAATGTTGGGGATGTGAGGGAGATCACTTGTATAGGAACTGCCCTCAGAAGGGTGAAAGAATGAGGAATTTCCAAAATATTTAGGAGGATAAAACAATGGAAGACAGGGGAGGAAATATGCCAGGATTTATGCAACCCTGGAAAATAAGTAAGCAGAATACCAATCCCCCGTGATTGAAGTGGAAGGTAAGACTCATAACCATCCCAAAACCATTTTTATTTATTCTAGAGCTAGCCATAATTACATAAACTCTAACATTGTTGAAATATTTCACTTACGAAGGAGTAAGCATCATAAATCTTGGCCAGTTCAATTATCCACATGGGATAAGAGGTAAATTAGTGAGTTGGTCAAAGATTTCCCAATAGACTTGAATGGACTCAACACAAAGGTAGATGTGAACAACATATATTTGGGATCTTATGATTGTCTAATTGGCATGGATTAATTGGAAAAACACCATGTTGTCCTAGATTGTACAACTAGACAATCACTTGTCTTGATGAAGAGGGGTAGCCAGGAAATGTTCAAGGCATTCCAAGAGTTGTAGATGTTAGAGAAATTCCAACCATGTAGCTGAGAAAGAGTTTCAAGAAGGGATGTCAAATTTTTCATCCCATATAGAAAGAGGCAGTCAGAGATAAAGTGACAAGTATTAAATACCATTCAATCTTGAAGGATTTTGAAGATGTTTTTGGGGAAATCTCAAGACTGCCACCAAAAAGAGACATTGATTTCTCTATTGATTTGGCGACAGGAGCTACCCCGGTGTCCAAGACACCTTACAGAATGGGCACACCAAAATTGAAAGAGTTGCAGGTGCAACTTAAAGAATTTTTAAAGAAGGGGTATATATGCCCAAGTGTGTCACCTTGGGATGCCCCGGTATTGTTCATGAAAAATAAATATGGAACCTTGAGGTTGTGTATTGATTTTAGACTACTAAATAAGGTCACCATAAAGAACAAATATCCATTTCCGATGATTGATGATTTGTTTGATCAGCTGAAAGGTGCAAGAATCTTTTTAAAGATTGACTCGAGATCAAGATATCACCAAGTGAGGATAAAGGAAGAGGACATTAGCAAGACAACATTTGGGACAAAATATGGGCATTATGAATTTTTTGTAGTGCCTTTTGGGTTATCAAATTCCCTAGTTGTTTTCATGTGCTTGATGAATGGAGTGTTTAGGGAATACATGGACAAGATTGTAATTGTGTTCCTAGATGAGATACTCATCTACTGAAAGACATAAAAGGAACATGAGCAACATTTAAGGATGGTGTTGTAAGTTTTGAGAGAGCATAAATTGCATGCCAAATTAAGCAAGTGCATCTTCTATCAAAGGACGATTCACTACTTGGGGCATATTATTTCATCATATGGGATAGCAGATGACCCTGAGAAGATAGAGGCCATTAGAGGATGGCTGGCACCAAGAAATGTTACAGAGGTAAAATCATTCATGGGTCTTGTAAGTTATTACCGAAGATTCATAAAAGGTTTTTCAAAGATTGCAAACTCCATTATTTCTTTGCAGAAGAAGGAAGTAAAATTTTCATGGACTCTTGAATGTGAAGAAAGCTTTTAGTAGCTGAAAGACATATTGACCAGTGTGACAATTTTGAAGATTGTAGACTCCGACGAAGACTTTGTTGTGTGCATGGATGCGTAAAGGAAGGGCTCAATGGAGTCCTCACTCAAAAATATCATGTGGTATGTTATGAGTCCAGGAAATTAAAATACCATGAGAGGAATTATGCTACCCATGATCTAGAATTAGTAGCCATTGTTCATGCACTAAATATGTGAAGACATTACCTCATGGATCAAAGATTTGAGCTAAGGATAGACTATTGTGGTCAGGAACATTTGTTTGGACAACCAACATTAAATGTCATACAAACTACATGACTCGAATTTCTTAGTGAGTATGACTTTGAAATTAAACACATCAAAGGTAAAGAGAACGAAGTGGTTGATGCACTCAACATAAGAGCACATGAGATGCATGCTACAACCATCAGCATGTACAAGACTGATATGAAAGACAAAATTATTGAGGTTGTAAACTCAGATCAACGCTACTTGTAAATAAGGGGTGCATTACAACAGGGTGAGTCAGAGTCATTAAGGGAAGATGGAGTTCTCATATACTAAGGCAAGGTGTATGTGCCAAACTCTAGTGAGCTGAAAAAATAAAGTAATGAGGGAAATGCATAATGTACCCTACGTTGGACACCCATGAGATCATAAATCCATTGCAACTGTGAAGAGTCAATATTTTTTATTTCGAATGAAGAAATAAGTGGTTGATTGCATAGTTAGGTGTCTAGAGTGCCAAAAGGTGAAAACCGAGCATAGACATCCAACTAGGATGTTACAACCATTTCCCATTCCAAAATGGAAATGGTAGGAAGTCACAGTTGATTTTATTACGAAGCTTCCTAGGACAATGAAGCAACACAATTCCATCATGGAGGTGGTGGAAAAATTGACTAAGGCTACACATTTTATTCTAGTGAAAACTACACACGAGGCAATCGTTTCAAACATAGATCCAAGGTTTACATCCAAATTTTGGAAAGGTTTGTTCAAAGGCTTTGGGACAAATTTAAATCTCAGTACAACGTATCACCCTGAATCTAATGGGAAAACTGAGAGGATCAACTGAATAATTGAAGACATGCTTAAAATGTATGTGATGGACCAACCATAAAAGTGGGAAAACTACATCCACTTAGTTGAATTTTCTTACAATAATGGGTATCAAGCCTCATTAAAAATGAACCCATTCGAAGCATTGTATGGCAAAAAGTGTAACACACTAGTAAGGTAGGATAACCCATCAAACTGAGTTGTCATTGGTCCATATTGGTTAAAGGAAAAGGAAGAGCAGATGGTGAAGATCATGCATAATTTAAAAGTTTCCCAGGACAGACAAAAAAGTTATGCAGAAAAGAATAGAGTTTTCAGAGATTTTAAAGTGGGCAAACATATATTTTTAAAAGTGAAAGCGAAGAGAAGTTCACTAAGATTGGGTTGCTGCCCAAAGTTAGCAGCAAGATATTGTGGGCCTTTTGAAATCTTAGAGAAGATAGGATCAGTTGCACATATGCTAACATTGCTTGCATCCATGAGAGTGCATAATGTATATCATGTGTCATTAGTAAAGAAACATGTGTTTGACCCTAACCACATAATTGATTGGTCTGTGATCCAGGCGGAACATGAAGTAGACTTATGAGTGGATCCAGTGCGCATCACGGACCAGAAAGTCAAAGTGCTAAGGAACAAAACTATAGGCCTGGTAAAGGTTCAATTAACCTACTATGGTCTTGAAGACGCGACATGGGAGCACAAAGAAACTATGCGGGATGAATACCCACAAAATATTGACAATTTTGAAGAAAACAAAATATAAAAATGTAAGACTCCATTTTGGGTAGCCAGAGTTCTAGAACCACATCTCAGAGTTCTTGGTCACTTGCACTGATATCCCTGATAAAGTAATGGTTCAACCTGATGCATTGAGAGCAATGAAGGGGATGCATTCCTTGGGTTAATAGGTAGAGTGGAACAAGAGATTATGGTTGGAATTGTTGTTGGAGAGTAAACATATTGCATAATTTTGTTTTATGAATATTATGATGTAAAATTTGTACATGCATATCGACATGGTGTTGTGCACCGTGGATGATGCACAATTATAGGGGATAGGGAATGTAATGTCCCCACTATAATCCTTGGTTTAATTAATGCTTAATGCAGATATAACATATGGCTAATGCCAAACAATGTAATATGTGAAATGTATTTCTGAATTTTTATAAAGAAAATGTGTTGTTAGCTTCCGAGGAACATGGAGAGAGATTAGGGGCTGAGTAATCCACAAGATGGGAGGGGTCTAGAAAGGGGTTTTTATTCATGAGTTTAATTCCTAAAATCTTTTTCATGTTTTTAATGCTTTGAGTGAACCCTCTGATTTCCCTTGAGTGTGGAAGAACCCAATCATTGAATATCTGTAAGAGGGTGGTTGTAATTAGTCACATCCCATAGTTATTGAGGATTGATTTGAAGTAAAATTAGCTAGGGATAGAGTATAAGTCAAGCAAACAACAAAGAGGAGAAAATTCGTGTGGGCAGGGAAAATAGTTTAGACAGTCACATTTTTGCATGGGGAGCAAGAAAAGAACAAGCAAAAGGTGTGTTGGAGTTGGAGCAACAATGGAGGGCGAATTCTGGAGCATTTTTGGAGCTGAGGACAAAAGAAGCAAGTTTTCAATCTTGCAGACGAACCAGGTTGTTGGGCCTGAAGAGTGAACTCCTAGGAGAGTTTCACTGTAGCAACAAGCCTGTTGTTGTTGTTTTCCTAGCTGTGAGTTCCCTTGATTTCCTAGTAGTGAGATTCATGGTTACCTACACCAGAGAGACCCTAATAAACGAATGGGACACTTGAGGGACTGGGAGCAATGAAGGGGTACATTCCTTGGGTTGAGTGGGTCGAGAGGAAGAGAGATGGTGGAAAATCAGGATAGTTATAAGAGAATTCCATTGGGATGTGTAATTTTCTATGTTGTGAGTGGATAGTGAGAGACACCCTCTTTTGTGGATTCATAGCCCCAGCTTGAGGGTGAGTTGTTGTTGAGATCTAGAACAACAAGTTTATGGTTGGGAGGAAAGTTCATCATGAGCAACTGGTTGCACAATTGATTTAAAAGATAAGTGTTTTTATATGTTTTTTCTGTGTTGCATTATGAGTTTTAGTCATTGTGCATTAACTATGTGTATGATAATGAATTATAAGATGTCGTGATGAATTTATTAGTGGCATTCATGTTAGTTAGCATGCTGTAGCTGCATTTTAACAATGGTATCAACAATGGTTAAATCTGTGTGTTTTCCTATAGTTGTTAAGCTACGAAATATATTGGCAACAAATTTTCAATTTTATGTGTTTTCTGTTAGTAATGGGACTCAGCGAGGCTGGGGAACGTTACATTGGTGTAGAATTTTTTGCACTACCCTTTTTCATGTGGGCATAATATATTGTTTACCTACAATTCCTCTATTTTATAATTACAACCCCTTTTGAATCACCTCAAACATATCTCCCAATCAAAATTTATGAAGGTTTCAAGTTAACATTCTTGTTAAGCCTTTGTTTGGGGATTAATATACACATTGACCTTGTACTTGACACATCTTTCAATTCTCTACACCTTTGAGTTCAAAATTCTAGATTGCAATAACCTAATTGTCTACTTTAGAATCCCACAATTCTCATTCAATTTCAAGTCTTCAAGAGGAAGTTAGGTCCAAACTACCAAGACTTACTTTTTTTAGTGCCATGTGGGTGAGCAAATTTGTACGGACTCCCATGTCACCAATATCTCCCTAATAGGTCTAAAATTCTAACTTGAAATTCCCTAGTCCATCTTATTTCCAATCCCACAAGTGGCACCTTATCAAGAAAAATTTTAGGGGTTAAATTTCATCCATGGGCTAATTTTCCAATTTTTTTCCAAAAAAAGTTTCACCAATTTCCATTTTTTTTCTAAAATGATTTGCCCAAATTCTCTAGGATTAAAGTATTTTACTCTAAAAATCACCAAAATTTTCTAGAAACTAAATAAAATCTTTAAAATTTTGAATATTTTTATAAAAATATTGCCAAACATTTTATGGTTGACATTTTAAGAACTAGCAAGATTCGCTGAACTTTCTACACTTTAAGATAAGTATGGATCCTTAAAATTTTCCTTGCACCCAATTTGGACCTCGTAATATTCATATATGATTGTTTTATTGAACTACTTGTTTAAGTCTAATTTGAGAACTAAGAAAAACCTTACCTTGTACAACTTGTAACTCCAAAAATATGGTGAACCAGATTTTGAAATTTTGGTTTGAGATACTTTGTTGTTTCTTCTTTCCAAGCTCCCATGCCAATCCAATAATTCAAATTAAGGATAGAGTGAAAATGGTAAGACGACTTGTTTAAAGGAACCAAACCAATGATCATTTGTTATGGTACCAAATGTTATGAGACAAATAACCCAATAAGCATTAAATGACACCAATTTCAATAATGCCACACCTAGAACAAGTGAATGAGTGAATAATAACTTTTTTGAGGGGAAACCTCCAATTACAAGATACCTAAATGCACAATACGAGAAGATGATTTAAATAAATCTCCTTGATTTGTAAATATGAGATAAAAAGGGAATGAAGTATCCTACACTCTAAGTCGATTTGACTATAACTAATATAATACTAATGAACGAGGGTTAGGCCCTAACAAACAAAAAGGGTAGATAGATCGAGCAATGTTGGAGAGACTTGGAGTATATCCTTTTATAGGATGATAAATGTAATGGTATTGTCTTCTCATGCATTTTATTAGGATCAACATGTGTTGATAGATTTGATTTCATGTGTTGCATATCCTTGAGAGCATATTTGAGGGTGAGTTAACCCTAGAGGGTGTTATGTTGTTAGGGTCATATTCACACACACATGGGTGTTGTCATTGTGCATTGAGTTGTTGTGCTCGACGATTCCATAACATGTTACATATAGTGGTTGGCATGATGTTAACAAATTTTGATGATTATTCTCCAATCCACATCCAAGTTTGATTGCTCACGGTTCCTAGTCACACCACATACTATGTTCTTATCAATTTCTTGGTTCTTAGTATTGAATTTTTATACGAGATATTATATGAGAGATAATATTGTATATGAGATTCTATGATAGATTAATTATTACAATGATGAATGTGCCAAATATATAGAGAACCTAAAGGCACATATGGTGACCATCCATGAAAGGATGTGTCTCTAATAATTATAATAACTATTTATTATTATTATTATTATTATATATATTAATAATATTATTAATAATTAATAATTATATTATTAATTATTAATCTGGGAGAATTTTTTCCCGATGTTGTCCAAACATCAACACTCCCTCTCAACGAGGGAGGCATTTTGCACCTCAAGCACCTCGAGTCCATATCACTCTTTGTCATGACCAAGGAAAGACTACGCCCGGGCCCATTTACCATAAGTACACCCTTGTGATAAATGTATCCTATCTCCCTTGGTATGCAACCCAATCTAGGAGAAGGTCTGCCCGATGCTTATTAGGGCCATTCACCACAGGTACACCCTTGTGGGTGAATGTCTACCCGATGTTTCCACAAACTGGAGGAACACTAGCATCTCCAGTCTTTTGTCCTTTGAAGACTATGCCCGGGCCATTCTCCTTAGTCAAATCAACATGACCACTTTGGAAAATGTCGGCCCGATGCTTCTAACTTCAACACTCCTTCTCAACTATGGAGACATTTTGCATCTTGCCAAGATTCTTGATTTCGAACTCTGAGGCCAACTCCCTCTTACACTTGTCAATGAACCTTTGTTGATGTAATCATCTTCGACATGCACCCAATTGATGTATACTTCTCCTCACATGCACTTTTGATCAACATAGATCGCTCCAACCTGGAGTAGGCATGTGATAACGACTTGAGTCTCTAAGACTACGCCTAGGCCATTCATCACTAGCCAAGTCAGCATGGCTAATGCTGTGAGTGAATGTATCATCCTCCCTAGCCAAGTCAACATGGCCACTCTGGGAGGATGTCTGCTCGATGCTAATAGCTGGAGAACATCAATGCCATGGGCCATTAACCACTAGCCAAATCAACATGGCTAATCCTATGAATGAATGTATCATTCTCCTCAGTCAAATCAACATGACCACTCTGGGAGAATGTTTGCCTGATTCATCAAAGTGGAGAAACATCAACACCTCGAGTCTTTTCCACTCCTTGTCAAATCAACATGACTAAGGAAAAAGACTATGCCTGGGCCATTCACCATTATCCAAATAAGCATGACTAATCTTGTGAGTGAATGTTTCATTCTCCTCAGTCAAATCTACATGATCACTTTGGGAGAATGTCCGCCCAATGCTACTCATCTATGGATGTGTACTGAAGCTTCACAACTCCCTTATGCATCATGTCTCAAATGAAGTCCTACAAGAAACTTTTGAAGCCATGTTACTTCACGACTTACAATACTAGATGTTATATACTTTGCTTTTGTTGTACTGAGTGCCACTGATGTCTGCTCCCTGCTCAACCACGAGATCACAATGATCCCATACTGAAACAACATCCAGAAGTATTCTTCCGATCCACTGCACTCCCTGCCCAGTCAGAGTTTGTATAACTCTGGAGCTTCACATCTCCATTCAAGGCATATCTCAATCCATATCCACTCGTACCACGTACGTATCTCAACAAATGTTTTTGTTGTCAACCAATGTACATGTATCAGAATCAAGATTGAAAAGGTCCACATCCTAATCCTTCTGACTGGCTTCCTTCACTGAAACAAGGGAATCCTCTCCAGTAGGTCTCATATCTCCTCAAGGTCTAGCCTCTTGTCTGTCAGTCTTGGAGGACGTTTCTCCCATTTGAATATGAATCTAAAGAGGAATCATTTCTGAATGGAAATCTCTAAGCAACTGACTCTCTCTTAGATTAGGCCCACTCTAAGTATGCATGCTCCCTCTGAAGCTTGACTCCCTCCGAGGCTATATAATATTCAGAGTCATCTTCTCCCTCTGCATGTGTTGACCTCCTCTTTTTCTTCATTACATGGATGTGCACAACTATATACAGTGACCCTGCAAATAATACGTCTTCTACTATGACCAACACACATCCATCATATATTCGATGTCATACAACTAACCGTGTTGATTTTCTAGTGTTAAATTAGACAAGCACAATTTTTCGCAAGTGGTGATTACTTCCAATGATATACGATATTACTTTAGTAAACTCTAGAACATTACTAAGTAATTACACTCAAAAAATTTCAACTACTTAGAAACTTCGGTCTCTTCCTTAGATCACTTCTCACGTGTGACAAAAAAAACATATGAGTGTGTATTTTTGTGTCTTTAAATTGATCCAAAGAGACACGTCTTTTTTTTTGTTAGTTTGTTCGTGACATGTGGGACTAACCTATGGCTAAGAAATTGCGACTCAGGGGCATCTAAGCCGTCAAAATCACACGGGGATCACACCCAGCCTGAGCCACACCAACCCTTAACATGGCTAGATTTTTTGTCCCCGCAGGTTTCGAACCAATGACTTTAACATCACGAAGTGCCTTAACAACACACTCCGTCACCAACTGTCCCACACCTTGGGGACAAGACACACGTCTCTTTGAAAATTAAATTAAATTTTCTTTCTTATAAATAGTTGGAGAATACTCTGGTAACTACCCAAAGATTAACATTAATTTGGTTATAATCCATCCACATAGTATTTGACTTTTTAAAATTGTTCCTCCATAATTCATGCCATTCTTTGCATAGATTTAAATAGGGTGTTTTTTTCAAGAGTGGGGAATGATCATGGCGGCTCTGTTTAGTATCTGTAAAGCTCTCATGGAAGCTTTGGCTTAACTACTATTAAGATTTGTCCTGGGAATGATATATTTTGGATAATGTGATGTTTTGCTCATTATCTTCCCTTTGGAGCCTTCACCATGTTCTTTTGAACAGTCTTCGTCTCCAGTTTATTGCCTTTGGACTGTTGCCTATCCCTTCGCGGGAGTTCCTTTTCTACCCGTGAACCAAGATGGGTCCCATATTTCTCCATGTCCCCTATTTTTGTTCTTTTCTGATTACAAACAGTTATTTGCTCTTGACACAGTTCCCATGACCGTCTTCCACTGTTTGTTTTCGAGACAGTTTGATTTAACCTTTGGTTTCCTATTTGCCTATCAAAAGTTTCGTCATCTCTGACTATGGACCCCGGTAGAAAGGCTGCCTTCCTAAGTGATATCGAATCACTCATGAATTTGTCAGATGAACTTGATTGGCTTAGGGATGGTGTCTTCAAGCAGACAGACTTGGTTGGCCTTCGAGTAAACTCCCCTAATCTTGTTTCTTCTCCATCTCTCGACATTCCTCTAGCCTCTGCCTCGAATATTAACACTTTACCTACTTCTGACCCTACCGGTGGTACCCCGGTTACTAGTTCTCCTTGGAATCAGAAAGGTATAGACCCTTCCTTCTGCCTTAAAAAGAGGTACTGAAGTCTCTAGTGAATGGAAAACTTATAAAGGCTTCCTTTACTAACCGACAGACTGGGACTAGCAAAAGAGCCTGGAAGCCGAATAAGCATGTTCGAAGGATGGCTCTAGGCGATGGTGTAGGCCTTGAACATACCTGCAGGTTGGCTCTGTGTGGCTTGGTAGGTAGACTAGCTTACTCCTTTCTAGCAGACATCTCAGTAACAGACTGGGTTATAAAATTATGGACTCCTATCCTTGGTTATACACCAGAGATGTTATACCTAACAAAAGGATGGTGGGGTTTCATTTGTAAGAAACCGGAGGACGCTTCTCTACTAATGGACAAGTTATGGGTTCTGGGTAGGAGTAGCCTGATGCTAAAAAGATGGAGAATCACCTTTGATCTAGAAACTGAGTATTTCCAACACAGACATCTTTGGGTTTTGCTGTCGGGTCTACCATTGCACTTATGGACTGAAGAGACATTTATGGCTATTGGAAATGCCTTGGGGCGTTTTATGGCTCTGGACCCTTCCTCCTTTACTAACCCTTCAAGGAAGATGGGGAAGATTCTAGTGGAGATTGATATCCATGAGGGACTCCCCGAAGTCTTAGACATTGATTGGCGCGATCGTCACTACAAACAAAGGCTAGACTATCAGGGAATTCCTTTCAGATGCAACTGGTGTCACTGTACTGGCCATCTTCGCAGAGATTGCAAAGGGAAGATGATTGAGGAAAAGTTCGAAGACACACTGTTGCAAGAAGACCCTCCTAATTACATAATGGAAGTAGACTCTGTAGCTGATGCCACTTCTCAGTTATCCTCGAGGACTGGCTTGCTTCAAGATTCCTCAGATACTCTTTCAAGTAAGTTACTATTTTACTGTCCTACTCTTTTTTCATCCCTAACCTCATGGGAAAAGGAAGCCTTGGATAAATCTGAGGTTTTATCTAGGTTATCTTCTCGAAACTCTTCTCAAGTGGGTGGTGGTTCAACTTCTTGTCCGTATGATAAGCCTCCTTTCTTTATTGAACCAGAAGTAAATAGAATCTTCTTTCGTGAGACTGAACCTTCTCCCGCTGTTCAGGTCCCCCTCTCTACCCATCTTGGAGATTTACCATCTCACTCTACGGTGGATGTTAACCAAATACCGGCTCAAATTCCTCACTCTCCTGTGCCTATGTTGTTTACTAGTTCTCTCCAGACTGCCCTGAGTAACCCGACTATTGTCCCCTCTTCCTTTCTTACAGAGACCACTGATTATGTCCTATTGCCTGGGTATAGGGAGACAGAGGAGGAGACGGAGGACCAACTTTTAGCACTTGAGTCGTTGGGACCCATTGGTAGGGTGATTAAAGAGCCAACAATAATTCCTACCTATCTGGAAAAAAGGGTTCTTACTCTTGTGGGATCTTCGGAGGCTACAAGCTCAAAGACCAAATTGGACTGGGAAGGGAAAAAAATTTCCTGGTCGAGAGGGGTAGCCTTAGAAGTTTTTCCAATTAAAACTAGAAGAAGTCGGAAAAAGCTTCTTCAATCTTCTGATTATAACATTGAGATCTCTTCATCTTCTATTGACATTGGGCCACTTAGAGCACTGAAGGCCTTGGCAAGGTCAAAATAATGTTATTGTTGTCACTCAATATCAGAGGGATCGAAGGAACCCTAAAATCCGCCTCTTTTCATCGTATGATGGATCAAGTGATGCCAGAGATCGTTTTCTTACAAGAAACCTTGGTATCAGCTCAGAAGGCTAGGGATTTCTTCTATTGTTTTCGACCATCCTGGGCCATTTGTTTAGTTAATTCAGTGGGCACTTTTGGGGGTCTTCTTGTAGCCTGGGACCCTAACTTATTTGAGCTGTCTCCTTTCATTTCTGCAGGGGGTATCTTGCTTATAGGGTGCAACTTACTAAATAAGCGGGAGATTACTTTATTAAATGTATATGGCCCTTGTACAACTAGGAAAACCTTTTGGAATGAAGTGAAAGATAGTGGTATCTTATCGTCAAAAAATTTGATTATGGCAAGAGATTTTAACATTATTCTTAACTCGGAAGAAATCTGGGGAGCGACCTCTACGGGTTTTATAGATGTATTTTTTAAAGATCCGTTTTCGTCCAAAAATATCATAGATATCAAACCCCCTAACCTAGCTCCTACTTGGCGCAATGGTCGATTGGGTCAAAACGCGTTCTCCAAACATCTAGATAGAGTTATGATTTCAGAAGATCTTCTCGCCGATATTGGTTTTTACAGGACATGGGTTGAATACCCATATATTTCAGACCATGCCCCTATCTGCATTCAACTGGATTTCCCAAAAAAGTTTAAAGCATATCCTTTTAAATTTAATGGAAATTGGGTTGAGGATAAAGATTTTGTAGAACTGGTAAAAAAGGTGTGGAATGACCCTAGATTCTTCTTAGAAAGAAGTCCACAAAAGAAGATCATTTGGAAATTATAGCTTCTAAAAAACAACACCAAAGATTGGTATAAAGAAAAACAATTAAAGCAAAGAGAAAGACTGGTAAGTTTGGAAAGTGATATCAAGGAACAATTTAAAAATCAGACAGAGAATCCATCTAATCCAATTCTGGCAGAGACTTTGAAAACCCTTGAATCAAAAAGGAATGTTATTCTTCGTCACGAGGAGGATAAATGGCGACTTCGAAGTAGAGCTCTGTGGTTGGCGAGTGGGGATGCAAACATAAAATATTTCCACAGAGTGGCCTTCCGAAACAGAATTAAAAATTATATTTGGGATGTAAAGAATGCTGATGGAGATGTGGTCAATGATCAAGACAGGTTAAAGAAGGAAGCAACCATCTTCTTTTAAAAAATTTATAAATCAAATCCTTTGAATATTAATGATCAGTGTAAGCTGGCTGATCTATACTCTCTGATGATCGATGAGACTAACTCCCATGCTCTTTACAAACAGGTTACGATGGAAGAAATGAAAGCGGTGTTGTTCCATTTCAAAAAGGAGAAGAGTCCGGGTCCAGATGGATGGACAACGGAGTTCTTCACCTCTTTTTTTGATGTAGAGGGAGAAGATTTATTAGCGATGGTTGAAGATTCTAGAAGACTTGGTTCCATATCAGGCGGATTAAATGCCACTTTTTTGACATTGATCCCAAAGACGAACAAACCAGAATCCTTTGAGGATTTCCGCCCTATCTCTCTTTGTAACTTAGTCTATAAGATTATTACGAAATTAATTGCTAACAGATTAAAAGATGTGCTTTCAGGTTATATCTCTTATGAACAAATGGGCTTCCTCAAGGGAAGGCGTATCCAGAATGCCATAGGAACAACCCATGAGTGCATCCACAATATAAAAAAGAACAAAATGAAGGCCTTGGTGTTAAAATTGGATTTGAGGAGAGCGTATGATTGCCTAGACTGGGACTTCCTCAGGCCTATCCTTCATAAAGTTGGTTTGGATTACCATATGATAAAGTGGATAATGGCATGCATTATTTCAACCTCCTTTGTGGTTCTTATAAATGGAGAGGCTTCAGAATTTTTCAGGAGTGGAAGAGAGCTCAGGCAGGGATGCCCATTATCTCCACTTCTTTTCATTTTGGCTATGGAGGGACTTAGCCTGCTGCTGAAACAAAGTTTTGAAGATGGACATATCTCAGGGATCAAGGTCTCCAATCTCATTAGAATTCTTCACCTCCTTTTTGTGGACGGTGTCCTAAGTTTTGAAGATGGACATATCTCAGGGATCAAGGTCTCCAATCTCACTAGAATTCTTCACCTCCTTTTTGTGGACGGTGTCTTCATTTTATCCAAGGCCAGCTTAATGGAATGGCAAGAGATTAATCGACTTATTAGCCTCTTTTGTAGTGCTTCTGGTCTTACTGTGAATCAAAAGAAATCAACTATTCATCATGAAGGTATCTCTGAGTTTGAGCTAATATCTTACAAATCCTTTTTATCTTATAAGTGCAACAATTTATATGAAGGTTTCCGATACCTAGGGTATGTATTAAAGACAGGTTCTCATTGAGCTTCATACTGGGAGTGGATGGTGGAAAGGGTGTCAAAAAAGATCAATCATTGTGGAACTAGATGGCTTTCAATGGGGGGGAGATATATCTTAATAAAATATGTTTTGGAAGGACATAATGTCTACTGGATGACCATGGAAGCCCTTCCCCGAATGATCATAAATAAAGTTGGAAAATTGTTGTTTCAGTTCTTATGGACAGGACTTTCCGGAAATCATCAATTCCATCTATGCAGATGGGAGGTTCTATCAAGACCGAAAAAGCTTGGAGGCTGAGGGTTTCGTAATCTGTCTATTTTTAATCTGGCACTGAACACTGCTACCCTTTGGAGGGTTATTAATCATCCTAGCTTCTGGCAAAGGGTTATTAAAGAGAAGTATCTACATAACTCTTCTACTGTAGATTGGATTAGATATCGATCACACCAAAAGCCTCCTGCTTCTAAAATATGGACAAGCTTAAGGAAAGCGATGCCAATCATTAATAATTGGCTCAGCTGGATGCCTGGCTCGGGTACTCAAGTAAGGGTGGGACGAGATAGGATATTGGATTTGGGAGATAATGTAATACTCTCTGATGGACTATTAAACAATTTAAAAAGAAAGGGAGTATCCTCTTTGGCGCAAGCAACAACAGATCCGATTTCGATCCCCGGGACAGAGTATTGGAAATGCAGCGAGGAATTGGGTTTAAAGGGAGCACAGGCAAGCGAATGGGATGCTTTCACGTCATGCCTTAATCAAGCGGGAATTGAACTCCAAGCAGAAGAACCGGACAGACTAACTTGGAATGCTGGCGATGCGTCTGGCAAGTTAACGGTGAGAAATTGTTATAATGCTATATTTTCTATACAGCCTGCTCCGGTTCTGTTAGGATGGAAGACGAAGATCTGGAGGTGGAATTTGCAATTAAAAAGTGCACTATTCTTTTGGTTAGCGGCAGAACATTGTATTCTGACCTGGGAAACTTTAAAACGAAAGGGCTGGATGGGACCAGGCATCTGCGTTCTCTGTAAAAAAAATGACGAGGACTCCGAACATCTCTTCATTCACTGTGAGTTCGCTGTAGCGGTCTGGTCATCGTGTATTACAGCGTTGAATTTAGACATAAAGTGGAATCTATCCAGTGCTATGGAGTCTTGGCTGCAGAATAAATCGGCCCCAAAATGTCTACCTGCGATCATCAGCTGGTTCCTTTGGTTGGAACGCAATAAATCCTTGTTTGAAGGGGGTTAAGCCGTTTATCTCTGTTGTGATACACAGAACACTAAACATTCTTACATACAACCGTTATGATCGTAGTCTGTCTACTTTAAGGTTAAGTACTTTTGCACGAATGGATGGTTTCGCATTGGCTTTCTTTGATGGGGCGTCTATAAACGATGGAGCTACTTGCTGTGCAGGGGGGACTATAAAAAGATTTCCTGATGCGGATATAAGATGGTTCTTTAATGCTGGAGCAGGCTCCAATACGAAGGCAGAGTTAATTGGTGTGTGGGTAACTTTTTTTTGTAAAACATCTGGATATTCATCATCTTCAAATGTTGGGGGATTCTAAAGTTGTTATTGAAATGTTGGGGATTCTAAAGTTGTTATTGAATGGATGCAACTGAAGAATAGGCTTATGGCCACCTAAATCGAAGGATGGAAGCCCAAAATTCCGACCTTTGAAGGAAATTTCCAAGAAATCTCTTATCATCACATTTTTAAAAATTCAAACGAAGAGGCTGATAATTTGTCAAAGAGAGCTCTCGTTTCTCCAAAAGGGAGTTTGCTTTTTTTTCACTTGGGATGGCGTAAGAGAAGGCCCTCCTACTTCTTTAAAAATTTTCTGAATTGTGAGGAATGCCCTTTCATGGATTTCGCAGATCATGATGTATTTTTTTTTTTTTTATGTTTGAGATTTATCTTTTTAGGATTGAGATCCAATCTGGTTGGAGAAGTGTTGCTAGTCTTTTGTTTTGGATAAGCAAAGGATGTCCGGAGCAGTCTAGATGTTATTCTTCGTGTTATTGATGTAAAAAAATTATATCAATATAATTTGAGCTATTTTTTTATTGAAAAAAGAAGAAAGTAGAAGTAAATAAGCAATACATTCTTCATATTTAGGTAATTAGATATTATTGCTAGAAATTAGTGTCCACCATATTTTATGGAATTTAATTATTAATATGGGATAATGTCTTCCGGATGTTGTCCAAACATCAACACTTAGTTCATAATACATGGTAATGATCACTATGCTTTGGTGACTTATCTTGAGATGAACTTGGAATGTATTTACATTATTTACTCATGCTTGTGATGTTTTTTGTATACTTCATGTATTTGTAAGGGTAGAATATTCTCTTTGTCTCCTTTAATGAGAAATAATGAAGTGGAGTTGTATGGTGGCTCAGTTTAATTTTACATGAACTAATTCAACCTATTAGAGATATCTTAAAATATAAAAAACTAAATTATATTAACACCACTCATTATTGGTATCTTAAAATATAAAAGGTTAAATTACATTCACATGACTAGTTATTAATCATTCATTTGTACCTTTCATGAAAACAATAGATCTTTTAATTCAATATAATATATGTAGTAAGGGTTCATAACTAACTTCACCAACAAACCATTTTTAAAAATTTGGAATATAAATTTGAGAGGGTTCTCACCCCCTTCACTCACCATGGGCAAGGGAGATATATTGGTATGAATTTATTTTATACTTTTATGAATATAATGCGATTCAAACCTTCTCTACTCTATACTTCCTTTTTCATGTTTATATTTATTATTAGATCTTTACATTTTGATGGAAAAATTTGTTCTCATAAACACTTCAAAAGTATCAACATTTCTAATACAAGGTTGTCATTAAAAGGGCATGACTCCACACATTATCATCTTAAAGCATGGACCTTACGAGTGACCCGTAAACATGTTTTCTACGATATAATGTTATTCGTAATGCCTTTCATGAAGAGACCCCAAGATGCATTGTAAATGAGTTGGAACCTAAGCTACCACCCTCAGTAAACACAAACAACACAATAAAGATACAATATCCTCTGTTAACCTTGCAAAACCAATTTAAGACTAACTATTAAAGATGAAAGCTATGCATGTAATCATGTGTTTAAATCATCAACTATGAATAAGTTTCATGATATGCAATACAACCACATTACTCTTCTTTAAAGATGCCCAAACTCTCCTCTCAACCCCAATATAAACACAGTGATGCCCAAACTCTCCTCTCAACCCCAATATAAACGCTTACTATGTTTGAATTCCATTAAACATCTTACTACATGGTTGTAATATAAACACTTACTATGTTTAAATTCCGTTAAACCTCTTACTACATGGTATTAAAACCTTAATACTATTTAGAATAAAGGCCAAAGGAATGCGAGGGGAGCTATATTTTTTTTTCTATCTCCCAACACATATGTTACTTTACTCATATTGTTTACAAATTATGTGATTACATTATATTATATCTATATCTTAATATATAAATTTATCATTATATTAAATAATTTGTAACATCAAATAAATAATAAATAATAGTCACAAGTTAAAGATAACATAAAAAGATAACATAAAAGACATAACATCCACATCACTTCTAGTAAATGTTAAAGATAACATAAAAGACATAACATCCACATCACTTCTAGTAAATGTTAAAGATAACATAAAAGACATAACATCCACATCACATCAATCCAATATAGAATCAACTTACCATATGGAACAAAATTTTAATGGACGGTCGTAAAGCACCTTTATGTTCTTACACTGTTCGGAAAATACCATATTCTACTGAAGTGAAAAGCATGTAACGAACTTGACATGGACCTGTATACGTGACGTTTAACTTCTTTTGGTTGGAGAACTGTAAGATATATGGTTCAATAGAATCCAAAACTGGCGCAAATTCAGAGTTTGGACTGGAATGGGGAGTTATCCACGAGAGGATAAGAGGACATGAATACAAGGAAAGGGAATATGTGGTGTGCAGTCTATACTGCGCAATGTTATCTTATCATTTCAGATGATTACTTGTATATTTCGCTCTCCATCTAATTCTTTCGGTAATGGTTTTAAGATGATCCAGCTGTTGCGATTGGGCACCCCAATTGCCCTAAACTTGAACCCCAAGGCCTCCAATCGGAGTATCCAACCCTTCAAATTCTACCGAACTGTAGCGGTAAATGGAGCGGATAACACATTCGTTGACCGCGGATCCAATACCGCGGGTTCGAGTTCAAGGGTGGCGGAATTTGGTAAGTTAATCGTAACGCAAGGCTTATCCAATTGTGTGAGGGCACCTGGAATGTAATTGAGACACGGGGTTTGTGTCAATTTGCAGGATTTGGTAGGAAGCGCTGGATGATATCGGGGAAAATGTTGGCGATGGCATTACCGTCGAATGCTGCATCCTCTGCAATGGTATCGTCTGTGGCTGACCTTTATGAATTCATATGCAGAGGCCCTCTGCTGGAGAAGACCGGTTCGAGTGTCCAGGAGGTCGCTAATACTATCGACCAGTGGCTTGAGTGCGGTATCCAGCTCTGCCGCCTTCTCGGGTTTAATGAGCTTCTTTTGACAGAGGCACAGATGGTTAGGGTTTATCATTATTATGTGCCGGTCTATTTATGGTGCGAGCGTGAGCTGTTGCAGCACAGGGCCAAGTTCAAAGATGATGCAGAAGAAATTCCTCCTTTTGTGGTGTGTATTACTATTAACTGATAGTTAAATTTTCCTTGTTGATTTAATTAGATTCGGATG
>ML783150.1:801189-812095 GCA_009831015.1 Picea engelmannii | reverse complement strand
GATTTTAATTTTACCCTTCTGTTTTTTCAAAGTGATCTGATCTCTCATGCACATACTTCATTTATTCAGAAAGGCTGCCTCGATATCCATTGATGACTTTTATTTAACGGCAACTGATCAGGTATGCTCTTTGTGTATTGATGGATAGATCTGATCATATATGCCTTGCATTTCTGCAAAGCTGTGCTGGCAGATGAAAAACTTGCATCAAGACTGGCATTCAGTTTCAGTTTCATTTATTTTTGGCTTGCAATTGTTTTGAATCCAGGCAAAGCTCGCTGGTGAAAATGCAGGAAATACCCTGTTGGAGGTTTGAACTCAGGGCCTTCTTTCTTGTTATAATCTTCATAGAAATAACGGTTCAGACTGTTTGATGTTTTAGCTCAATCACAGCCTTCAAAATACGCAGATCAATGCAAATATTTAGTTTACCAGTTAGGTGAATATCATAAATTTTCTCATTTTCAACTTATGAAGGTGTAAATGATCCAAAAACTTTTGCACATCTCCAGCTACGGGGTAATGCAGGAAGCCATGATTTAGCATTTGGAGCAGATACTTTAAAGAAGTTGTGTAGCTTGACAAAAACAGGCATGTCCTTTTCTTATGCTCACTGCTATGTTTTTTCCTTTTTTGAGCTTCTTGTGCAAAATGAAAATCATATGAAATTCGATCAGGAGTTGTATTTCAAACTTTACCTGTGTCCTAGGAAAAACACTTGAACTACAACTATTACTGTTAAACACTAAAATTTGATGTCAAATCTCCGAAATGACAAAATATTTAAAATTTCTCGTGTATTGAGTTATGTTTATTTTATGCATTCAAATTTTTTATTTCTTTGATAAATCGTATTGGCTTATTTTTGAACATTGGTTGTTTTAGGTACAAAGGCCAAGATACCACGCTACGATAAGGTGGATCCTGGACCTGCTTTTTGAATGATTGGAAACATTCTCTCCACTATAGTTATTTGTATAAAACCTTTTTTATTGGGTTATATGTAGTCGGCTTACAGCGGGCGTGGGGACAGGGGAGATCCTTTTACATGGCCTGAAATTGAAGGGCCGTTGGAGGTAGGGATTTTACTTGGCCAATGATTGGCATTTTTGAATAATTTGCAGTATAAGGTTTTGTCAGGTTAAACCATAGTTAATAAAGGTTAACCATAGTTAATTGATAGTTTTTCCAGATTAATTGTAGAAAGATAAATATCATATATTTGTTCTGAGACAATGTTCTTAAAGCACTATGCTGTAACGACTAATTCAATGTTATAAATTATTATTTCTTGACCTTGTTTGAAAATTGTGATCCTTGAATCTTTCGATTCTTATATTTGTTGCATTACATACGTGATAATTGTCTACCGGACTAGAGGGCAAATGTACATTATGCTTTTGTGTAGAGATTCAGTAGAAGTTATGGATTGATTCTGCATAAGAGTGAAATGCATATGATTATAACTATATCTTTTAAGCTTGAAGGAGTTTTTGTTGAAGCTTATCTTAGAATGCAATTTTATTTTGTTTATTTGACTGCAAAGTGCAAACTTGTAGGTGATTTTGCTTGAAGGATGGATGCTTGGTTTTAAGCCACTATCAAGTGAAGTTGTGAAAGCAGTTGATCCACAGGTTAGAACCAAGACAAATTCCATGAAATAGGCAAACTCCATCTGTTTGTAGAAAATTGAAAAACCAGGAGAAACATTTGTCATGGGAGTGGCACTTCATTCTTCGCTTTATATCTATGTATGTTCACAGTAGTAGTAGCTATCATTGCACAATTTGTTTGCATTTCTATTTTCTATTATTCTAATGGTGATATAAATTCTTTCTGAATTTTATTTTTTGCTTTCCAGAGAAATATAGTTCCTCACTTGCCCATGTATTAGGCGTTCCAAGTGAGGACGCTGGTACCTTGCCCGTCCCCTGCAGATTCCCCCCCTTTCCCTGGTTTTCTACATGGAGGATGGTAGTAACTGCAAGCCAAAATACCGCTGGTAACCCCAAGGGACTCAATTAGATTTGATCCCAAGACCTTCACGAACTTTCGCACAAGAGGATATACCAAAATGAGCTAACCCTTGGGGTTAAGTTCTTTTTGAAACTGTACTCAAGGAAATTGTCATCATTATTGAAATGTAGTCAAATACACTCATGTAATGTTGAGAATACACTGAAGGATATTTTGGTGCTACATTTGTTATGAGACTTACTTTAAATCCTTAGCTGTCTCCCGTGAGACTCAGGTAATTGCTATACACAGCTCCAAAAAGGAAGTGGAGACACACATGTAATTCTCTTCACAGCTCGAGAATGGAAGTGGAGCCACACATGTAATTCTCTTCCTTTTTTTTATGATCCTTGCAATTTATTGTGTTAATCTCATATTTGTCATATACGCATCACCTGCATTCCGTCAGGTTGGTTTATGCAGTCACATTGGGTCTGTAGTATGTACTATAACTTTAGTCAATAGGAGGAGCTGGGTACTGTTAAGTTACTTTACATAGAAGATCAACAGTGAATTTGGTAGTCATTTTAGCTGTGACTTTGACTAGGCCCCGTCTTTGACATTTGGCTTTTAGAGGTTGAACTTTTCTTTGGGTAGAGATTTGTGCACCACCATTACACTGTTCTTGACATTGGCCATTCATTTAATCCCTTTTGAAGCTTGACATAAATTCACTATTGACCCTAGTTACCAAATTTGGTCCCCAACCATAATTTTGCCAAATTTGTCAAACTTGTCCCTGTTTAAATAAAACAGACGTTTTTTGACTAATGGCAGGCCATTAGTAAACATTGTTTGCTGTGGTCTACTCCTGGATATTGACACAGCTTTTGTGATTGTTGAATGCCACAGTGTTACTTAAACTCCAGTCCTTATTTGGTATACAAAAATGCACACAGAAGGGGAGGTATAAAACTTCCTCCATTTTGGGATTGGTTTCCCTTGTTTCTTCTGAGGAAAAGAATAAAGAATACAAGTAAAACAGATCTACTTTGAACCTAGAAAAATGAGTGCTCAGATATTGTGAGTATTTTCTTATAAAATATCAAAGAAAACCTGATAAAGAAAGGAAAAGGGCAATCCAAAACCTAACACAGTGAAGAAAATAACATACACACACTGGAGCTGTGAAGAGAATTACCACAATCACAAATTTTTGCATGCATTATAGAGAATTACCACTCAATCTTATATCTCAGAAGCACTAGATTTATAACAAATCATAGTTACCATATGTGGTTGTATTTCTGTTTGAAATATGGATATACAGCCCATATACAGATTTGGCTGTATATATGAAAATATGGTCAATGCATGTTGACCATTTTCGGCCTTATCTCTGCTATATTTTGATCATATTTGGCTGTATTTCGGCCATATTTACTTTTATTCGGTGTGAGATTTTACACACACATGCATGGACATGAATACACATGGATGAGAAAGAGTGGATTTGATCTGGAATGGATCATTATATAATTTGTCATCTATCTTGTACTTTCTAGGTTGAAAATTTGGCTTGCAGGGCCCATTTAAGTGGCAGGTCCTAGTGTGGAAATTTGGGGTTTGGAACTTTCCAGAGCCATTTTGAGGCATCAAATGACATTTTTTGGGGTCAAAACTTTGCGAGCATAGCTCTTACGGCACTGACACCTTTCAAATGGTGAGAAAATCACCTCAATTAGAGCTCGTATGTGGAAGTTATGCTTCTCGCAAGTTGACCTACGTTGTTGACCACCATGGTACCAAGTGGATGCCACATTAGCCCCCATTACTCACACATGTGGGGCTAGTCACTTGTGAACTTTCAAGAAGATTCTAGAAGGTCCAAAACTAACACTTAATGATGGTTGAAGCATGCAAAAACCTTAACCATAGATGACTATCAGGCTATGTTAAATACTGGGCTGCTAGGAGGAGAAAGGGTTCCATTCTTTATCATTGTACTTGTTCCATAGTTGAATAGAGCATCTAGGAGTGGGATTTGAGAGCAGAGCATAATAGAGGAGGAAGAAGTCTCTGTAGCAGCCATTGAGGCCACAATTTCAAAGGCAACTCCATAGTGAGTACCCTTTCTTTGTATTTGCATTTTCATATTTGAAGAAAAGAGAGTAGAGCATAAGCCTCACCTTCTAGCTGGGTTTTCTCCCTTATCGGGTTTCCCAGGATACATCTTGTGTTCATTTGTGTGGATGGTGTGTTCATTTGCTTGTTCTTTCATTTTTGTATTTCAATTATTTTTATAATTTTGAGTAATAAGCCAGTGAAAATAAAATATGAGATCTAAGGAAATCAACTTGTGTAATAAAAGATTTCAGCATAATACAAGATCTGTTGTGACAAGTTGTTCCGGTGGAATATCCACGGTAGTTTACAAATTAGGACTAATAGGTTTGTTAGATGATGCAATGTCTCGTTACATAGCAGGAGAGAGTAGTATATTATGTAACTCCCAAATGCCTAACTATTAACCACTTCATTAATGATTACATTAAATGCCCCATTATTACATCACTTTATTAGTGAGCATTTATTATTCATCTAATTCCTAAATTCTAAATATGGTTGTTATCTACAACGCCCTCCCATGATGGTCCTAAATTCTAAATATGACCGTTATCTCCAACACCCTCCCATGATGGTCATTTTACATTCTTGTTCAAGATACAAAAAAACAAATGCTTTGGACAAGCAAGGTGTTTGTAGTCCACAAGATAAGATCTTCAAAATAGCAACTGGAAGTGAATTGTACTTGACAAGGTTGATGAAGTACAATTTACATCACCATTGTTTTGTCATGACCATGACTCACTAGTTAGATGAGAACCAATGTTGGCTAGCTTTTCCACCATTGACATAGAACTTGGCTTGCTCACAGAACTCACCTTCTCCACATCTTGGCGGTCTAACCTATCAATAATTTTTGTTTACTTCTCTGAGGAAGCACCATCATCTTCACCCTCCCTAAGGGTCGTCTTCTTTTCCACTTCATCTTCACCGTCCTTGAGGGTCTTCTTATGAATTACAACAAATAATGCATAATATACTTGTTGTTTTCCTTCTCTTCTTTGCTGATTTTAACTCGTTTTAGCAGCAACATCATCTAGGGATTCATTTATTGAGCTTTGTCTCACCTAATACTTCTTGGGCCTAGGCATCATGGTTGAATTTTCAGTGAAAGTACAACCATCTTTCCATTGAACTAACCCCGCATTCTCAACGTTTAGCGACTAGAATAAACCCTGTTCTTCCACACTCATCACAACCATCTGTTTTCTATTCTTATCAACAATAAAACACCTATTATCGTTGAAATTTATGTGTGGGCTATGCTTCATTATACGTCTTGTTGAAAGTAGATTTTTCCCCAAACAAGGAACATAATAGACATCTTTAATCATTACCTTCTTACCTCTTAGCTGAAGTAGGACATTTCCCCTTACCTCAGAGATGAAATTTATAGTTGGTTTATCCAGATCACTTGGGTTAACCCTTCTGGTGGGTTATGCCCAAAGATGGCCTTTTATGCTGAGCATTTCTTGGAGCTTAGGGATGGACTCATCGCTTGACTATAGTATACATTCTGCCACTGGGTACATGCTCTTCGCATTCCTTTAGGCTAGTTTAGAGTGGGCTCTCATAGACTTCGGGTAGAGACAGACCACTAGATCGACCAACTAGATAGGCTCTGTCAGCTATGCTAGGTTTAGGAGGTTGAGACTGAGGAGCAATTCATTTTTTGTTGCCCCATTTATTATGAGATCAGGGGGCAATTTCATTGCTTATTCAGGGGGACTTAGACCCTCACGGGATTCTTCAGGTATTCGGATCAACGCTGCTCAGCCTTATACATACAGGAGGCCTTCAGGCTCCGAGCCCATACTCTTCAGCCTCCTACGAGACCAGACCCTATTCGGTAGATCACCTCCTTCTTCACTGTGCTACGCTCAAAGGGGCACTAAGGGACAGACCAACACTAGTGCAGCTCAATACTCTAGATCAATGCAGATCTGTGAGACCTTCCCTCGTCCCATGAGATTTCAGCGACATGATCAGACTAGATCCCTTCCCAGGAGACGGAGGAGATCTCCCAGACCTCGTCGATCCACAACCTCTACTAGTCAACATCATAGTAGACGATCTAGGAAGCCTACTAGCTCCCTCTCAGGACACCCTACTATACTCAACTTCCTTCATTTGGCCTCGGATGGTAGGAGAGATGGGTCCACTCCAAGACAGACCCATTTCCTTCCTTCTTCTTCTTCTGGCTCCTCTTGTCCTTAGATCTTCCTCTATGGTACATTTCATCATCATAGTAGGTCTCTGAGCTCGGGGTTGAGGGTTCTTCATGCCTCGGAGCTGATCTCACTCTCTACTACTCTACCTTATTGCACTTTACTTTTTGTATATTTCCTTTTATAGGAGATCTTTTGGTACTCTCGCATTGTATTGGCATCATTGTACTCAACAATCCCTTTGACCTACTTTTGTGGTGCAATATCCCTAGGGTTTCTAGGGTCCTAGGACAACCTGCAACAGGGTAATTGTACAATAGTTTTGCAATAGGTAGTGAATTCCCTTATTGAACTAGACCAGAAATATACAAGCACCAATCCCCGACAGCAGTAACAACAAGGTTTATTTGCAAGTTCTTTGGCAGATAACAACATTAATGAACAATATACAATCAAGAATGAACTTGTATTCAATGAATAATATCCAACACAGTAGCAACAATGAGTATATCCAACAACCACATTAGTATCAAAATTGTCAATGCATGTTGTCCCCAAATCAACAGTAATAATATCCAATACAGGGTCCAATACCAAATAGTCACCAGTAGTAAACCCTCTTAGAGGATGCTGTCCAAACTGATCATACCAGTAATATCAATCACCAAGAATTTGAAGCAACAGTTTCTATAACAAAAATGTATCTAAGCTAGACCTAACCTCTAACATAGCATTGACAATTAAACCCGTGCTTAGAGTACTGCTGGTTGAGCCCCAATGCTCAAAATTGCTCTTGCTGTCCTGTTTATCATCTCCAATAACCCTCTGTATGCACATTCCACGTTGTGATAGGGTTCGGTCTTCCCTCCAGAAGGCCCCACAGAGTTCGGCCCCTCCTAAGACTGATGGGACAGATTTGTAGCAGGTGGCGGCACCCCTCCTTGCAGCAATAGCCTCCTCCACAACTCCTCTACCAGATTTCCCCATGTAATCACCTTCGGAACTGACTTGTTGTAGTTGGTAATGAGTAGAGGTTGAGCTAGGCTGAGATTTCAACCCACCGAAACTCAACAGGGAAGGGGTTAAACAACCCTTAGAGGACTGAGGTAGTCACCTCCAAGGCTAAAGACAGAAATCTCCAAATCCCAGTTGTGTCCCTCCAATTGAACATCCCTTCTTATTTATATAAACTTTTAGTTTGATTTTCCTTAATTTGTGGGTGATTTGCTTCTTAGGGAAGGTCAACTTTCCTTATTTGTGGGTGATTATTCTTTAGATCAGGTCGGCTCTCATGGAAGATGTGGGTAAGTCGGCTCAACACATCTTCTAAGGGCGAATTAATTCCCCTTTTGGCACCCACGACTCCCCTTAGACTAAGACGCCCCTCTTGAATAAGGTCAAGAGGGCGGGGACATGACATGTTGATGCAGGAGCATCGCCCACGTCAAGAGAGCCAGCGCGAAAGCAAAAGACAGCTGGGCAAGCCAGCACAAATCTCTTTTTGAAAGCACCTTGATATTGTTGCGCAAACTTAAATGCATAGACTTAATGAAGCGCACCTTGTATATGTAAATGGACCTTGAGCGGATAGCTCACGTCCTTAGGTAGTTGAGGCATTTAATAGACTTAATGTAAAGCAGATAGGAAATTTAATTCTAGATTTGATAGCTTAGAGCTCGAGAGGGAAACGGGATATAGACACCCTCCTTTGTATATTGTAACATGATAATAGAGCAGCATTGTTGAGAAGAGCATGCAGAGAAGTGTATGAAGAATACCCATGTACAGACATTGAATTAATAGAAGAAAGCTTTGATTCAATTCCATGGTTGTGTTATTCTCTGTATATTGTTGATATTATGCTCATGAATGTTTGCTTCTTGTCATACATTTGCTTTCATATGCTGTGTATGTGATTTCATGGTTGAATTGAAGTCTGTGAGAACAAGGAGTTAGTTTCAATTGTTTCTCTATCTTGAACCAGAGAATTCCTGCAAGGAGTGCAGTTGAATCGTCCGCAAGGAGTGCGTTGACAGAAGGGTTCCAGTAGAGAGAACTTTTGTTCTAAGTTCCAGAAGTGCAGATTTAGCACCAAAGCCGTGCAAGGCGTGCGCAGGCTAGAAGAAGTCTCAGAGGCACGATTCTGAGCAAAGGAAGGAAAAAAAAATTGCTGCTGCAGGAGTGCGCAGGGTTGAAGGCTTCAACACTTAGACGTTGTTGAAGAATTGCCGCAAGGAGTGCGTGCAAGAGTTTCTCTCTGAGAGAATTGAAGTCGTGGAAGCTCAGGAGAAATAGGCCTTTAAAGTTTGTTGAAGGGCAGCCGGGGAGAAATTGCGCGAATAGGTTGAGGAGAAGCGTCGCAGAATTGTGAACAAGTCTTCGTAGGGGAGACACTCCGTCATTTCGAGAATTGCGAAGGAAGAAACAGACGGTCAGCATTCTTCGTGGAAAGTCCGCGAGTTTCTGTGAGTCATCGGATCTCATAGAAGTGCCAGGAAGACCCGGTGCAAGCGCGGAGGGAGGTTCGAAGCTTAGAAGAGCAGGAGCGTGATCGGGGTCATGAGGAGCATCTTTTTTCTACTCGTGGATCGGCGTATCGGGAGTTCGTGGGGTAAGACTCCAAATTTATGTAACGAAAGTCGCGAGGGTGCAAGGTGCGACATTTCAACAGCCACGTAAGTAGTGTGGGCCACAGGTGATAGTGGACGACAGGTGGCAGAAAACATCGGAGATTCGGCGTCTCGGGTATCGGGAGTCGACAGGGAGTTTATTAGAACTCGCGAGTGGCGAAGTCGCGAGGGAGCGAGATCGCGATTTCGGCACCTCGGCGCATCGCGTGTCGGAGGTTGAAAACTTGAGAGTTAGTTGTCGCGAGTGGCGAGACTGCGATAAGGGCAGAAGTCCCGACAAGCGGGAGAAGGTCAGCGCTGACTGACACATCGGGTCTCGGGGATTCGAGAGCCCAATTGATCATTTGAGAACCCGCGAAGCACGAAGTTCCGATTTTTCGATAAGAAAGGAAAGAGGATCGCGAGACGAGAATTGTGGGTGCAGATCTTCCGATAGGGAGATAGAAGAACATTTACGTTCTTCGGGCCAGAAGAGAGAAGGTCCTGGTGAAGCGGTCGTGCTCCGAGGAGTGAGGTTGCGTCACATGTGGTCATTAGTTAGACATTAAAAAAATTATCTTATCTTATCTAACCCTGTATTCTTCTCCGCCAATCAATACAATAGAATTAGACTGAGATTTATCCTCTACAAAATCAACATACCAATCAACAATGTTAGTAAAATGTCTAAATGCCCTTGAATCAACGTACCAATGAACCTTACCACTCTTTGAATCCTTGTTTTTGACCATGAACACATAGAACTCTTCCTCCTCCTGGTGTTCAACCACATTAGCATGTTTCTTTCTAGATGGATTGTCGGAAGTATGCTCTTGGCTGTGTTTTTCATCCCATAACTGTTTCTTGCAAACTCTGCTTATATCCCTAATTTTCCACAATAAAATCATTTAATTGTTTTTCTACATTTACTTGACTTGGAAGAGTTACCTCCATTCTCTTCCCATTGTTTCTACCCTTGCTCTTAGACTTCGCTGCAAGTGCCACCTCAGAAGTCTCATTCACACTACTATTCCTAAATTGCCTTTTCAATTATCTTGCTACAAGAGCTTAGTGCTTGTTGATCGCCTCTTCAACTAGGGGGTCAACTCCATGTAGCATGAAGATATGCATCCACAGATGCAAACATGTTGAAGACTAATTGGTTCTACAGGGCATTTTTTTGCTCCAGCACACGGTTTTGTAAGCGGGATTACCGCACCCCTGCACGGGTTTATAATGTAATAGGTCTACATGGATCATGTTAGGTCAGTTGCCTTAGGGTTTCTTCATTAGGAGAGTTCCTTTCATTGAGTGTTTTTTATCCTCAGGAGGTTAATGTGGCCTAACCAGCTGGGTTAATCTCCCTTGAGTTTTTCACTCCCACCCAATAAATCCTCCAAAGTGGTGAAAGGCGTTCTAATGAAGTCATTCCTAGGTAGCTAGTGTTTAGGAATGTTGTAAATGACCATGTAAGACAGCACGCGAAATTTCGCAGAATTCCGTCAAGTATAGCTAGTTTTTTTTTAAGGTTTTGAATTAATTAATTCTGGGTATTTAATGTAAAACTTAGGTTCCCGGGATTTTTGATAGGGGTATTTGTACTCAAAAGAAAGCTAATGAGACCCCCTACACCCGTGGACCAAGTTTCAACTCAGTCGGACAAGTTTTGCTAGGTTGTTTGTCCACTTAGGAGTTTTTCGGGTAAACAACAATTTTAATTGCCAAACCTAGGACATGGGAAAATGTCATTTTTTGTAATAATGGACCAAAAACAGTGAAGTAAGTGGCATTAATGATGAGAGGGACCCACCTAACCCTTTACCTGCCCTTTACCCACTCCTTTAATTTATTACCCACCTTTTAATTTATTTCCCAATTAAGGGATACGTACACCCTCCCCACCTGAGCTTTTAATTTACTAATCATTTTAATATTTGGTTGAGGGCCCCTCCTCATGAGGTACGCCCTTCCTCTACCCATCCACCTCCCCATTTGGAGTGTGTCCCACACACACTCTTCAAGCTCACTCATCCCTCACGTAACCCT
>ML783150.1:773289-787190 GCA_009831015.1 Picea engelmannii | reverse complement strand
AAGGCTTTAGTTGAAAATCTCTCGGAAAGGAAGATTAAAGTATTGAGTTCTGATAATGGAGGTGAGTACACCTCAAAGGAGTTTAAAGACTTTTGTAGAGAATAAGGGATTAAGAGGGAGCTAACAACTCCCTACAACCCCCAGCAGAATGGGGTTGCAGAAAGAAAGAACAGATCCATTGTAGAAGCAACGAAAGCGATGATCCATGACTAGGGCCTACCCATGCACTTATGGGCAGAAGCATCCAGTACAGTTGTGTATGTTCAGAATAGAAGTCCTCACAAAATATTGGGGAACAAGACACCTGAAGAGGTGTTCACTGGAAAGAAACCAAAAATCAGTCACTTAAGGATTTTTGGTTGTCCAGTATTTATACATGTTCCAAAGGAAAAGAGAACGAAGCTGGAACCTTCAGGAAAGAAGGGCACATTCGTCGGATACAGTGAGACTTCGAAGGCTTACATAATATACATTCTTGGACAGAGAGAGATTGAGATCAGCTGGGATGTAACATTTGATGAAAATGAAGCCTTCAAAAGATCAAGGGAGTCTCACATAGATGAGGACCGAGAGGAGCAGGAGACTTCAAGGGAAGCAGTCATGGAAGACTACACCAGAGGAACCCGTTCCAAAAGTTCAGAATGAGATGGTAGAGTTAGAGACACCTGTAGATCCACATAGAGAAGCTGCAATCAATAGGAAGAGACCAGCTTGGCTTCAGAACACCTTGTAGGAAGCTAAAGGACATGCAACTCCCAAAGGCTCTTTTAAAGAGAGCAAGAGACCACATAAGTTTTTCAGCGATGTGGCACTAATGAGCAACATCATTGATTTAGAGCCTTCCACCTTTGAAAAAGCTGTTGGGAAGCAGGAATGGAAGGATGTCGTGATGGAGGAGTATCAATCCATCATGAAGAATGATGTTTGGGAGGTGGTTCTGAGACCAGAAGGGAAGTTAGTAGTGACTTCCAAATGGATCTACAAGATCAAGCATGCTGCAGATGACAGCATAGAGAAGTACACGACAAGATTTGTGGCTAGAGGATTCTCCTAGAAAGAGGGAGAAGACTACGATGAGACATTTTCTCCTGTAGCAAAGTACACTTCAATTAGATTGATTATTGCGATTGCTTCTGCAATGGGATGGAAATTACACCAGATGGATGTCAAGATTACCTTCTTGAATGGTGTAATAGAGGAATAAGTGTACATAGAGCAACCACAAGGTTTTGTGATCCATGGGAAAGAGTCCCATGTTTGCAAATTGAAGAAGGCCTTGTATGGATTGAAGCAGGCACCTAGGGCTTGGTATGCTAGGATAGATAGTTACCTGATGAGCTTGGGATTTACCAAGAGTGATGTAGATCCCAACCTTTACTATGAGGTTGAGAATGGTTGTTCGCTGATCTTGGTTCTATATGTAGATGATCCGTTTCTAATAGGATATGAGAAGCTCATAGTTGGGTGCAAGAGGGAGCTCGCTTTAGAGTTCAACATGAAGGATCTAGGTCTGATGCATTACTTCTTGGGATTGGAGGTGTGGCAGAGATTAGATGAGATTTTCCTTCGCTAAGGAAAATACACTGTTGAGATTTCGTAGAGATTCGGGATGATGGACTGCAAGTCCATGGCCACACCCATGACCATAAATCTGAAGCTTATGAGTGATTCATCTTCAGATTTGGTGGATCCCATGATGTACAGACAACTGATTGGATCCTTGATGTACCCGGTTAACACCAGGTCGAACGTATGTTTTGCAGTGAATGCTTTGAGTCAGTACATGGTTGAACCTAGACATGTACATTGGATGGCAACAAAACATATGTTGAGGTACCTGCCTGGTATGATTGGATATGGATTGAGATATGTCTTAGGTGGAGATGTGAACCTGCGGGGATATACAGACTCTGACTAGGCAGAGAGTGCAGTAGATCGAAAGAGTACTTCTGGATGCTGCTTCAGTCTGGGATCAGGTATGCTCTCATGGTTGAGCAGGAAGCAGACATCAGTGGCATTCAGTACAACAAAGGCAGAGTATATTCTAGCTAGTGTGGCTTTGGAAGTTGCTTGCAGGGATATTTGATTTAGAATTGGAACCAACTTTGATACATTGTGACAATCAAAGTTGCGTAAGGTTTTCAGAGAACCTTGTATTTCATGAAAAGTCAAAGCACAAAGAGATCAAATATCATTACATCCAAGACATGGTGCAGAGAGGAGCTATAGAGCTCCAGTACATATCCACGGATGAGCAGATAACAGACATTCTCACCAAGCCTTTGTCTAGAGTGAAGTATGAGTACTTCAAAGACAAGCTTGGCATGATGTAGAATGTCCACCCTCGTTGAGAGTGAGGTGTGTTGTTTCTCCTCTTGCCGGTTAACCCCTGGCCAAGGGTTCCCTAGATCAGTCATGCGAGGTGACTAAGGGGTTGATGCACTGTCGGACCTGATGAGAGAAGAAACAATGGCGCAGAGAGGAGCTATAGAGCTCCAGTACATATCCACGGATGAGCAAATGGCAGACATTCTCACCAAGCCTTTGTCTAGAGTGAAGTATGAGTACTTCAAAGACAAGCTTGGCCTGATGCAGAATGTCCACCCTCGTTGAGAGTGAGGTGTGTTGTTTCTCCTCTTGCCAGTTAACTCCTCTGGCCAAGGTTTCCCTAGATCAGTCATGCGAGGTGACTAAGGGGGTGATGCACTGTCGGACCTGATGAGAGATGAAACATAACACGCATAGTTGTGAGGACTATGGGAGTAGCTTCGTGCTACTGGATGAGACTATAACTATGGCTGATGGCATTGTAGTAGCTATGTGCTACTAGCTGATTGCTTTATAGTCATAGGGATTGCAGACTATGATTATGGTTGATGGCATTGTAGTAGCTGTGTGCTACTAGTTGATTGCTGCATAATCATAGGGACTGTTGGATTGCATGGTGGTAGCTTGTGTAGATGTCAGTTGATTGCAGGAGAGAGACATTGTGTCTCTGGACAGTAGATGTGTGCTATTTGGAGTGGTTGTGTACCATTGGATAATAGTTGTGTACTACTATGGATCGACACAGTCGTATTCTATTGGATGGCATTCTAGTAGCTGTGCACTACTAGCTGATTGCAATGGAGACTACCAGTGCACATTGGGAGTCGCTGTGTGCTACTTGATTGTAAAGACTGTGACAAATGATTCTTTCTATCGATGGCATTGTGGTAGTTGTGTGCTACTAGCTGATTGCAGAATAATCAGTGGACTACTAGATGAATACATCGTGAAAGATACCTCCCTAGCTAAGAGGGATTGTTGATGTTTTGGTAGCCGCGAGAGGTACATTCCCTCCTAGATAACCTTTCTTAGACGAGAAGAAGATTCCAGAAGCAAGAGAACCATTGGACAGATGTGGAAATACCCTAGAAGAGAAGTCGACTTAGAAGAATAAAGAACAAAGAAGTGACACCTTCCCAGAAGAGAAGTCGACCTAGTAAAGAGGACATGAAGACTATAAATAGAAGGTGCCTTAGCTCATTTGGACACACTCACTCACACTCTCTCATCTACACAGAAGTAAGGCGCAAGTCTGAGGAAGGGTGACATAGCAGCTGCAGTGACAAAGATTCTTCTTGTTCAGTCTTCTTGGTATTTCTCTCTTGTGCGCTACTCTTGGAAAAGGTGCGCTACCTTGGTATTCTGTTGCTACTGCAGCTGGGGTGGTATTTTTGGTTATACTTTGAGCTAGCCTTTGTTCTAGGGTTTATCTGTTGGTTCATGATTGGACTTGCTTTGTGAACGGAATCTGTCTAAGAAAGGTTGCTGGGTTTTTCCAGGATAAATCTCTTGTGTTCTTTTGTCTCTTGTTTATGCTGCTATTATTCAGTACATGATACATATAAGTTAATGGTAAAGAAGTAAAAGAACACTGGTAACTCTAATGCTCTGTAAATAAAGAAAATTTAACACTTTCATGGGCTAAAGTTAGAGGGACCTTCCAATTTGTCTTCGTATTTGAGATTGAATGTAGTCATACTGTTGCACTGGAATACCTTGCTAAACAAAGTAGATCAACAACCTATGAAAATCGATGTTGTAAACATCATGCCAACGAAAATATCTCTAAGGGTTCGGAAAACAACTCATCAATAACATCGGGGAAAATATCAACAAACTTAAAAAATTACAAAAATATTCATTTTTTCAAGTGTTTGAACATCTAGAGCAACAACAACATCAAATAAATACATTGCCAATTAAATATGAAAAGAAAACTGATATATAAGATGTCTAGTGATACATCACACATCAATACTGAATCATGTCCCGAGTCTTGACACCAAAGCTTCAAAATATCATAAAAAAATATAATAAATGTATCACATAATCACGAGTCATCTACAATGAAATCAGATAAATAAACTAGTGATTCCCTCTGCCCCTTTTACGAGAAAAGGGAATGTTCTTGGTAATGGATTTTCCTCTAGATGAAGAAGTCCTTGGGGTTGGTGTTGGACTTTGACGTCCTCTACAAGAAGAAGGAAAAGCTAGACTCTGACGTCCTCTATAAGAAGAAGGATAAGCTAGACTCTGACGTCCTTTATTAGTGCTACTGCTAAGTCCAACTCACTGTGTTCGAGTCTGTGAAGGTGGTGACATGCTTGTGTCTATAGTCACCTCCTGTAAAGGTGTTTGCTTTGGAACATTCTCCTCCTCTACCACACTCTACCCTAGTACCTCCTCCCGTGCCTCTTCTTGAACCAATAAGGGGTCGAGTCCATGGCATGCCTCTCTATTTCAACCCTCCATGCAACATTGGTGTCGATCCCATCCAACGAAATGGCCTCTACGTGTGTTTTTCAAGTTGCCTCGCCCACAATCAAAGATTGTAGTAGACGCAGACCATGTCATTAAGGCGCTGGGATTCCAACTTGTATGGGGGTCATAAATTATAAATTATAATACATAATTTAGAGGGTGACGTGGCATAAAATTATAATTTATAATGAATTCAAAATTTAATATGAAGTTTTTTAACTTGTTGCACTTCTTGGCGTGTATTTTTTCAAATACACTCTAACTGTGCTCACATCCTGAAGCGCAACATGTTTAGCTAAGATGGGATTCCAACTTGTATGAGGGTCATAAATTATAAATTATAATGCATAATTTAGAGGGTGACGTGGCATAAAATTATAATTTATAATGAATTCAAAATTTAATTTGAAGTTTTTTAACTTGTTGCACTTCTTGGCGTGTATTTTTTCAAATACACTCTAGCTGTGCTCGCATCTTGAAGCGCAACATGTTTAGCTAAGCATCTGAATGGAAAGTTTTTGTAAATTGGGTATTCTTGAGCCATAGCTTGTCCACCAAGTGTCTACAACAAATAAGAGAAACATACGAAAAGACATTAAAATTTGAAACAAAGGAAGAAGAGACATTGAAATTTGAAACAAAATGAAGCTTACTTGCCATTTTGGTCTTCCTGTCTCGAACAACCATGTCAAAGCCAAATGTTCCAGTGGTCATCCTATATATTTCCATTTCTTTAGAAATCTCCGCACATTCTTGCAGACTTGGCACCATCCTTTGAACACATGTGAGGAATCCATCCATAATCTCAACATCAAATCTAAAACCACATGAGTAAGATAATGCAGGGTTGAGGTAGATCCTTGCAGCATGAATGGGGTGATGGAGTGTATTGTTCCATCGCTCATCAATCACCCTTCGTATCAATAATCGTTTCTCATATCCCTCATCCCCCTTGTCGTCATAATAGGCATGAATGGATTCTTTGGTCCTATCCATGGTCGCATACAAATAGCCCATTGTGGGCTCGTCTCCATCAACCAACCAAAGAACCTTTACCAAAGGTTTACTAATGGCATACACCTCCTCCACTCTTTCCCAAAAACTCTCTTGGTATGACACTAGCTTGCATATGGCCTCCCTCTCTAGTTTAATGCTAAATGATAAAGCATGCCACTCATTTGAAAGGAACATTCTCTTCACCTCTCACATACAAGTCAAGAGAGGCTGAAGAGATATGAAGTTGGTGGCAAAATGTATGACTGCAACATGCATCAACTCCCTGTTATTTGTGAATTTTCTCATCAAGTCAAACATAGATGCATGATTATATATAAATTTTGTGATGCTCTTGGCCGATTCAATAATATCCTTGATATCAACAATTTTTTCCATATCCTCTAAAATCAAATCAATGCAACGAGCAACACAAGGAGTCCAAAACAAGGTTGGATGCCTCAACATAAGCAACCTGCCGACAACAACATAATTAGTAGTGCTATCCGTTATGATTTGGACAACATTCTATGGACCTACCTCTTGGATGGAGCCATCCAACAACTCACATAATAATGTCACATCTTTAACATGTACAAATGCATCAATAGATTAAATAAACATTGTTCCCCTGGGACAATTAACTAGGAAATTAAGAAGGGTCCTACCCTTCTTATCAGTCCAACCATTTGACATCACAGTGCATCCAGTGACTTACCATGATTCCTTAAGCTCCTCCAATCTACAAGTGCAATCTACCTTTTCATTTTGAAGGATAGGCCCTCTCAACTCGTCATAGGTAGGGGCCTTGTACCCTGAGCCATCGATAGAAACAACATCAAACATAGACTGGTAGAATGAGTTGTTCTTGGCAATGTTGAAAGGAATGCCACTCCATAGAAAACACTTACCCAAAAGCTTGTCAGTGTCTTGCTTCTCCTTTATTTTAACCATTGACCTAATAGAAGGTTGTCCGCTAGGTGTGGTTCTAGGAACAAAAAAAGATGAGGTTGCTGAGTGCATTGTGGAAGGTGAGGCCGAGGAAACACTGTCACTTCTTGCCCCCCTAGTTCTTGCAGCTCCTCTCGCTGCAAGCTCAATTCTCACATCTTCCTTGTTATCTCTCTCTTTACCCATATCTAAAAGTAATTTATTGGCAATATGAATTATTTTGGGGGTTGTATCTGGGAAGATTCCCACTTCATTTCCTTCTCCCCATCATTTCCTTTCAACACAATTTGCAATTCCACTTTTGTCGATTATGCCCATCAGTGTGATCACCATATTCCCACACAGGGTACAAAGCTTTTGGCATTTTCATTCTTCAAAGTTCAGATCGCAATGATTAAACCTAGAGGAAAAAATGAAAATGAAAATTCAAGAATCAGAATACAAAAATGCTGCATAGAAATAAATAGATCTAGATTCTAAATAAATGGTAGATATCCCATAGTCCACTAAAAATCGGCAAGAAGAGGGTAAAATGATGGGCATTGCAAAACCTATCAAAAATCTCAAAAAACAAAAAGAAAACATGTGGAAATTGTTACACATACCTGCATATATAGAAACAACTGATGGGAATCAATCCCCACACCGCCATAAACTGTTGATGGCAAATGAAAACACTCTCTTCTTGGTCCTTAGCTCAAAGAAAAATGGTGGAGACCTCCTTCGCTTTCAAACCCCTTCACTCTGTTTTGAAAATGACATAAAAAAGTCAAAAAACACATTATAAACTGGTCTGTCCGTGGGTTAGTTGATATTTTCTGTCGAATCATGATAATATCATGTTGTTTGGAATATATCGCGATATTATTGGCCCTTGAAAATATCGGGATACTTTAGGGTGATATTATTGCAAGCGAGTTGACAGCCCGATATATTGTGATGTTAGTGATATTATTGCGATTTTTGCAACACTAATAAAAACAACCTGTCACAGGTCTACTGTGCTTTTCTCAAGTATGGATCACAGGCATCTCACCCCCGAAACCTCCCGACAGCTCCCTCTCATAGGTAGTAGCCCCACTATCCATACACAGATTCCTGGAAGGTTTCAGCAACTACACTTTGATACCATGTAAATTAATCTAAACCATTTTAAACAGATTCTGCACTGAAATAATACCTACGGGAAACTAAACACAGCCTAAACTAACAGACCTCTCAAAACAGCTCTGTAATAAATGCTAGAATCTATATACACATACTGTAGTAAACAAATAACAAACTCAACAGCTGACTGTCAAAACCTGTCACTTTTTTTCATTAATTCTGAACATGAAAATTCGATACTGGAAAACAATAAATTGCTAACTGATTAACATAAAAACTCTATCTCAGATCCATACCCTTACCTTTCTTTTATAGAGATGAAGAAAGGCGTACTAGGGTTTTCAAAATTAGATCTAATTCCTAGATCTATGGATCTGCGCAAGGACGAGGTAGTGCCTCCAAGGAAAGAGTGCAGATTCCCTTGGGATCTGCACCCTAACTGGAAGTCAAACTCTAAAATAGAAAAATTGCTAAAAAGAAGATTGAACTAAACTCAGCATGCTAGCTACTTTAACAGTTAACTGGAGATGAAGGATAAGGATAACCTTATCATTATCCTATCTAAAGTTGTCACATGCCTGCATGCATGTGCCCGTACTGCTGGAAGCCAATTTTAGTGCTGCGCCCTCTGGTCTTCTTAATGCTGTACAGATCTGCTGTTGCTGTAATAGAAGGCACCCAGATCTGCTGAACGTTCTCTAGCCCATAGACGACTATCCGAGGTACATACTATAACAGAGAACACACAATGTTAGAGTTTGCTGGTTTCTTTTTCTTTGAAGACTTTACACAACAATGCAACAATGTCTCTGCATGGTTGTGTCATTTTGGAGATTTTATCGCCATTCTTTTTGGCAGGCTTTTAGGGCGTTTCTCTATCCAAGAATTGATTTCCTTAATGGTACAGAAGTGCTGAGCAAAGTATCGAGAAGACTGATTGTTAGAGAAAATAAATTGGGGTTCTGCTAAGCATCACATAACTGTAAATGAGGGCTCAGGTAGCAGAAGATTTTTCCTCTTGAAGCGACCACTGTCTGTTCATATCGGTTAAAGCAGTGCACACACTAGTAAACCAACTCTTTATAGGGTATGACTTTTGCAATGAAGCAGCTTGAATAAGTCCTGACATGCACATCTTTTGTTTTTCTAGCTGTTCAGGTCTCATACCCATTTGCTACTTGTGCAAAGCTGAATTTTGTCTTCAGCGTGTTGCGAGTGTCATTGATATCCATGGCTAGGGTCTGCTGGTTGTTTTGTCTAGCCATTGATGAAATTTTGAGAAGAAAGGGAAAGAAATGGTCTCTTAATATTTTTTCCCTCGTTAGAAAGTACTAGAGGAAAACATGCAAAATTGTCCAAGTGTTGAGAGGATTTGTTAAATTAAAATTTACCCACTTGCATAAGTATGAGGTAAATGTGCCTCACTTCCTAATCTTCCTTGTAGATTTCATGTGGTGAGTTCCAATATTAATTCAATTTACCCCTTTAATGATATGATGTGACCTTTTCATGTTTTGGGGCTTTTGGGAAAACTTGAGAAACCCTGCCTTAGTGTTAGAGCATTCAATCTAAAGAAACGTTGAGTTGTATGATGAATGCCACATGGCACTCTCATGGCAACTAGAGAAGATTTGAGGAAATCTCCCTCTGTATCCTATGCAGTTAGCTCACAAAATCGCTGAAATTCCGTAGACTCACCACATGGCCTTCCCTCAAGAACTCAGGGAATTTAGAAGAAAATCTCCTTTCAAAGATGTGTGCCCATTTGTCCATGAAATTACTGAAACATTGAGGAAAATTTAGAAAATTTCTTTCACTTTGCCATTAATGTAAAAGCTTGAAAGTGGACCGACTAAAAACATCGAGCCTTTGAAGTTTGATGATTGTTTTGCTTTGCCAGTGCAACCTGCTGCTCTCCTTGCTGGACCCACCATGTGCCACGTGTCTATCTAAGAAAACTCGGGTCGTTTCACATTCAGGGTTAAAACTTTGACACTTTTGGCCCTACAACTTTGGAATATTTGTCTACTTGCTACTTCAAGCTTTCAAAGGGAAATTGAGCTGTCTTTCAAGTGCAACAGTGCCCAAAGCACTGAGTTGCCAAGTGAAGGACTTAACCTGCCCTCTTAATTTTGAGACTTGTTTTATGAAATGACTTAGTTTGATGCAACGAGAAGATATATAACTGATTTGGAAACATTTGATGGCAGGTTTGACTCAATCAAGATATTCTAATCAACTTTCAAAATGAAAGACAGGAATGTTCAGAGGTGTTACCTCTAAAATCCGGGTTCTGTACTTTAAAGATAAGTCCAATCATCAAGTACAAACCCTAGGGCAACTTGAGGACACTACCCATTGTCACCTCGGTGGTCGTTCCCTTCACTTAATGCTGGCTGTCCTCCAGTTCAAGGGGGGAATCCCTTAGATCAAATCATTGATCTGTCCTTGAATGCAGATCTGAAAGTCAGATTAGTGAAGTGATTTGTTTTAGGGATTTACAATGCACAAATGGCAGAATTAAAGAGGACAAGTGTCTTATCCTTTGGGCTATGGAGTCGGGGCAGCAAGATGACAAATGAGCTTTAAATGGAATGGAGAAATCAGCAAGGAAAGTAGTGATAAACCCCAATTACAATAGCGGAATTAATGTGCAAATTTAATGAAATGCTCATAAATAGACAGCTAGCTTCACCTCCAATAAACATCAACCAGTGTACTGTGCAACCCTCAATGCAAACAGAAGAGCAAGGTAGCCTTCAAAGATGACTGAACAGCCAACAATTTCTTTATTAACAAATCTGATTACGTCAAAGGCATGAGAAGATCAATAGATCACAGCCAAACCTCCATCCTTCCAAAAACAGCTCCCAGAATGGGTGAAATATCTTTGGATGAGAAGAGTACACCAACAAATTTACAATGGCTGCCTTGCACATCAATTCAACCTACAGAAAGGAAGATAACGGAAGCATAAATCTTTTATGATCCCTTTCTCCCATGCCTACAAAAAATATTGTACTTTGCCCATGGGTTTTTTTTCCTCCACATCAATCCACCTTTACATATGAGAGGTTTGGATTTTTATAGAGTTCTTCCCCTCATCCATCCTTCATTAAAAGATTAAAAGAACTCTCTAGAGAGACCCTAGGATAGAGTGCTCCTGAAAGAATGAATTTAATTGGTTGAAATGTTTTTGTTTTAAACAGGCCTAATCTGCCATGTGTCATCATCTCAACCCAAGTGCTCCTCTAGAGTATTTTTATTCCTCAATATATGTGCTAAGCAACTAACATAACCCCTTTACATGGAGTGCTTCTCATCTGATTTTTTATTTATCCTCATTTCTTGGTTTGAGAGGGTCAAATCTGCTACTCGACATCTTCTTAGATCCACTTTTTTCTCCATCAAATAATAATAAAAATCAATAAAAGGTCTTGGAGTTTCCTTGGAGTAGGGCACTCATTGTGGGTGAAGAAATCCATTAGAGGGGCTGAAATAGCTCCACAAGGTCACATGTCCTTTTCTAATGCAAAGCGCTACCCTCTAGTTAACCTTAACCTCCATAAAGTATGAAAAAGAAACCTCTAGAGACTCCTTTATGAAGGCATCCTTCACTATCTAGCACATTTAATTGGTTTAAGATATATAAAATGGTTGACATTGCCACTTGTCATTTTTATAAGTAGGGCACTCTTCAAGAAGGGATCCTCTAACCACTTCTTCTCCAAATATAGCAATAAAAACCCCTAAGAGGGGGAGTGCTCCTCTAAAATAACTACTTTTCTTGATACATGTGCAGGAGTGTGCTCAAAGTGGTTATCAACCTTCTCAAAAATATCAAAATAATCAAATCTCCATCTCCAAGGTAGGACATCCTCATAGAAACCCCAATCATGCCTTGTAAAGCACTACTTGGGAATTCGTTTGGTTTTATTGACTTGGTGAGTGATCTATATACTTGGACATGTTTTGAGGAGTTGTAACTACCTTGGAGCATATTTTATATTAATTGGGGAGATGGTTGCACTTGGAGAATGCACCCATGGAGAATCTTCTATTTTGGGAGGTTGTTGAGGGTCCCAAGACCTTTGAGCATGACTTGCATGTGGAGCACTCTACTTTAGTTCAGATGTAGGGGGTTGGCATACTTTTCTAGGGCACACCTATGGAGTTAGTTGAGCTTTGATTATTATATTATTGGAAGGTTGTTATGCATTGGAAGTTGTGCTTAGAGTTTGTTAGAGGGGCGCCCTTGCCCTATTGGTTAAATTTTATATATGGTCAACCATTTCTCTTCTTAGTGGAATGCCTAGCTTGCACATGCATTGGTTGGAGCGCCCACCTTAGGGTTCACACATCTGGTTGACTTCATCATGGAGGATTATTAATAATTATTGCACACATATTCATGCACCTTGTGGACCACATTTGCTATTTTGAGGAGGTAGTTGAAGAGCACTCTCCTAGGGAGAATATTAAATTGTTTTCTTTGCTCATGCATCTTGGAGGGTGCGCTTGGTGATTTCTTCTAGGGGGACCATGGAGCACACTCTCCTACGTCATGGAGTATTTTAGTGTATTATTGAGCATGCATCTTGGAGGATACACTTCATTATTTTATTTTATTATGGATTGGTGGATTGAGGTGGTCCCAAGGCCCTCTCTCCTAGTGCACATGGAGTATGTTATTGTTTTCTTGGAGGGATGTGTCACCTAGGAGGTTTCAAACCCTAGAAATCCACCGTGGAGAAGTTATTGTATGCATTTTACTTGGTCTATTCTATTGGAGGGCACACCATTGATGCATTATTTTATCATTTGATGGAGCACTTGACATGATCAACCACTTTGGAGAAGACACATGGCATAACCACTCCTATTTTATTATTTGTTTGACTTGTCCCATGGAGTTGGTTAAGTATGGGAGCATTATTATATTGTTCTCCTTGGAGATAAGGATGTATCTTGATAACTCCAATTGTATTTTATTGTTTCCTCTTGGAGAAAAAAATGGATCTCCACAACTCATCACTATTCTTAACAAGGAAGTTGTTGAGGAGGATATTTTATTATTATTCCTTGGAGAACTAATGGATTTAAGAAAACAATTACTTGTTTATTGTAAGGAGATGTAGCTTGAATCTATTTAAGGAGTAGCTCTCTCCATTTGTGACTTACGTTAGATTTGTTTTCTCTCCTCGTGGGCTTCATTGTATATCTCATTGGAAGGTTTAATGGAAAGATGGAGGTATCATTCTATCATATGTGAGGCTTAATGGTTTTGCACGCTTTTAATGTTGTTACGTAATTGTAGGAATCTATTGCAAAGAATGTGCCATGAAGGCCTTATAATGGAATATTTGCCATTTGGATAGGAGTAACGTCAGGAGGTTCTCCCTCTTATTTAATTTTTTCTGCTATATTTCTGCATATATCAATCCTTCATCAGTCAAATAAGTTGTTGTAATTAATATATCATTGCATGGAAACACCTTCATAAAATTGTTCAAGAGTGGCACCAATAGGGCTCTCGAAGACTTATTTTTGTAGTTATTTCCAGCACTATTAAGGCTGATTGTGGCATGCTGTTAGCAGCTCTTTCCTTCTTATATTTTTACAAAACCCTCTTTAGAGTGATGTTCCTTGATTCCATTTTTCCCAAGATTTGATAGGCACTAGTCCCTTGTCCTACTTCACTCGGTTCTATTTCTGTACTACAATGTATTTGTTTTGCTAAAGCTAAATCTTCATATTTTCCTTGAGCCTAGTTGTCATAGCTTTATTAATCCTACCTTAGGGAAGTCCCCCTTGTGTTGGGGAAGAACCAACCTAAATTGAGGAGTTTCTGTTGTGACAATGGACAACCTTCCTGAGTTACACAGAGCTATCACCTTGGTGCTTGGGACTTTACACTTTTGTGTGTTAGTTTTGTTGTAACATTTTGGTGCCATTGCTCAAGATAAGGGCACATATCCTTGGCAAAAAGAGAAGTTCCTTGCAAACTACAAGTGAGAAGCACATTTGTATCGAATACTCAT
>ML783150.1:736854-751047 GCA_009831015.1 Picea engelmannii | reverse complement strand
AGCACACATTATGGATCCTTGAGACATTCTGAGTCTTTTGGACCTTTTACGGGATGATTTGTCACAAATTTCTATTTTTAGCAGGTTGAGCACCGGGGCTCGCATGTCGATTTTGATTGTGGATTTGGAATCCTCTCGGAAAACTAAATCCGATGAATATGATGCCATTGACATGCGAGCAATTTCTATTTTTAGCAATGTTTATTTTTAGATAGTTGACATGAGGCGGTGTTCTACTAGTCATCCTGAGCATTTTTTATAGTTTCCTAAAATTTAGAAGACCCTTTTTTAACAGTTTCTATAAATAGAAGGGGTGACGGTCTCCAGATATGACAAGGGGAAAGCTCAGATTCCGACATGTAGCAGAGTTTCAGTATGATGTGGCATCTACATGGCATCAAGAAGAGAGGGCGCATAGGATGAGGTGGAACTTCCATGGAAAAGATTTAGTCAACCAAGGATAACTTTTCTCATTAACTTTTCCTCATTTTCCATATTTTCACTTTCCATGCATTAATTTCCCAAAATTCCCCTTAAATTGCTTTTAAACACTAATTTCCTAAAAATTAGGAAACCCCTAAAAAATAGGGAAAATCCTCTTCCTTGGCTAGCGCATGCATAATTGGTGTGTGTTGATGTGTTTTAGTTAACTAAACACTCAATTCACTCTTACCTTCACTTAACTTATCCTTTCCCTCACTTAACTCACTTTATACCTCACTTCACTCACCATTATCTCAATTTACATGTGTTAACTCCCTCTTATCCTCACACATGCGCCACTCCTTCACTTAACTATCCCTCACACTCTCACACGTGTGATACTTATTCCCTCTTGCACATTAATTCCTAAATTTATCGATCACACTTATTCAGTCATGCGCATTAATTCCTATATTACTCATTCACACGTCCTCATCTTCTCCTCTTGGGAAGTGCACCTTACTCTCTATATAATAGAGGTTTATTCATTATTACGATCGGATTTTTGTGACAGCAACACATACTACTCTTCTTCTCTCTCATTCTCTCTAGTCTAGCTACTCTCTCTTTGAGCAAGGGTGATCATTGTACCGGTTGTGGACTTGTTGATTGTGGCACAATCAACCCTTTGACAAGCCTATAATAAAGATGTTTTGTGTTTGTTTCCGAACCTTCCTTCTTGTTGGTGTTTTGTTAAAATTCTTGCAACTAGATTAGTAGTTCATGCTATTCATTGTGATATTTAGCTATCTTTTGAGTAGTTTCTCTTCTATTTTTCTTCTATTTCTCTTGTGCTAACTCTACAGGATCCCTCCAAGCTAAAAAATTATCCTTTCCCCCACGTCTTGGGCAGTTTTAACACGTTGTCCAAGACATAACAGCCGTTGTTTGTTTTTTCACTTTTTGCAGAAAATCAGAGTTTAAGACAGCAGCAAAGTGCCCTAGAGGACCCCCCTTGAGGCTGGCAATCACTAGCCCAAGCGGAGAGGGGTCTAGCCAATGACAATTTGAGGCTTTTCTCCTTTAATTAGCCGCTTTTCTATCATTGTTTTTCTGTTATATCAGCTCAATTGGAGGGTGAAAAAGTGTGCTAACAGGATCCTCAAGTTTTCTCACCCCACCTCCGCCAAATGCTCCCCACCATTCCTAGTTTTTGGCCCTGGAGTTAGCATCCATCAAATATGTGTACCTTTCCTCCATTTGGGATGCAACCCTCAAAACCTATCCCCACCTCACCCAATCCACCTCCTCCTCTCCCAAACCCAATTCTTGAACTATGAACCAATGGTATGTTGATGATTGTAAAGCCCTCCATAGCCAGCTTTAGTATGCCTTTAGTCATGATCACTCTTTGTACCCAGGGTCTCACAAATTCTTATTGTCTTATCCTCTGCCACAAGATGTGCCTCTTCATGTCACACAGGAGACATGAATTGTGTGCTTCCCTTCGCCATTTACAAAAAACCTTTTGGCATACCATCTTTTCCTGCCACTCCCCCCTCCCCCCTAACCTTGATCCTAGTCCCATATTCTCCAATACTTATGCACTCTATGATATCCCCGAGCATCCCCCAACCCCCTCCTACCCCCACTACTTTTCTCATATCAAGATATGCAAGAGACAATTAAAGTGATGAATACTAGCAGAGTAGCCAACAAGGAGGGGTTTCACACTAAGTTCTCCAAGCATGGTCTTCACACCCTGGATGATCACTTTGCCAGCCTATTTAATCATGTTGTCAACACAGGCTTCCCATAAACTTGGTCCCATGACACTATCCACCTAATTCACAAATCAGGTTCAAGTATAGATCCTAACAAATTATAGGACTGTCATGATTGGTCATACTTTTTCAAAGTTCTATGCTAATACACTCTATTTAAAGCTTTCGAAGGAGCTTGAGTGGAGACACCTTCCAGCTCAAGGACAAGTTGGTCTTCAACCCACTTATCAAACTATCAATCATACCCTTACACTGCAAGCCATCAGAGAGGAGGTGAGACACTACTCTTTGAAAGTCTATCATTACTTTGTAGACTTTTAAAAAGTGTTTGACTTGGTCCCATGAGAGGCCCTATTCCAAAGGCTTAGAGACATTGGCATTTCTAAGACTCTCCTAGCAGCCATCATGCACTTGTACAAGTTTGTACCGGGTCATCTCCACACAGCACATGGAGTGTCAGAGTTTTTTAGGAGCCAATTGGGATCAAATACAGGTGCCCACTATCTCCCACCTTGATGGAGATTTACATCGATGAGTTGAAGTCTTTCCTTCGTGAGCATAACCAGGACAACAATGAGTGCCTTATCCACCGGGGTTTGATTTCTATTCTTCTCTTTGTTGATGATGTGATCCTTTTAGTTTTTTCCCTTGAGGGTCTATAGAGACAATTAGACACATTGGCCATTTTTTGTGACCTTTGGTAGTTGACAATCAACCTAGGTAAAACTAAGGCTATGATCTCAACAAGGCGAAAAAGGTCTTCTCATATTACCATTTCTTCTTTAGACGGACGAAGATCGAGATGACTATCTCATATATATATACTAGGGGGTTCAATTCTGAGAGCCTCATTTTAGTTGAGTCATGCTCTTCAATGCCAAATCAACAAGGGCTACCATTCCTTAGCCCTGCTCAAGAGTCAATGTTCCTAGCATCATTTCCAAGACATCTTGTCCAAGATGTCTCTCATGAATTCCATTATTTGGCCCATAATTCTCTACGGTTCAAAGGTTTAGGGACCTTGTTTGTTAGAGCCTAACTGGGACATGGCTAAGAGGGTGCAAATCCTTCTCAACAAATGCTTCATCAAATGCAAGCAAACAGTCTCAATACCCACCATCCACGCTTAGTTCGGTGCCTGCCCACTCCACCTTGACATTGATTTCATCCTAGTTTCACTCCTACATCATGTTTGGGGCTATGGTTCAGGGTGGGATCACAAACATCGGGTCAAACAGGATATGATAGTTGTCATCTTGGGAGGTTGATATTTGGCAGCATTTCATTTTTCACTACCCCATATATTAAGAGATCCGAAGGTGATTCCACTATCTGTCTAGGGAATCACAGACCCTTTCCAATTTCTTCTAGTATTTCGATTAGCATTGTCTATCTCTATGCAAGCAGAAGGCCCTAGACTCAAGTCCCAGATTCTCTGCCTAACCATAGACCAACGACCACCCAATTGATCACTTCCTTCTTTACAGTGCTCCCTTCTACCAAGGGTACTAAGAGATATATCGTTAGCAATGTTGCTCCTAATTCTAGATCAATGTAAGCTCGAGGAGTTATTCCTACTGCCAAGAGACCCCACTGTCATCGTTCTAGATTTCATACTTGTAGTCAAACAAGGAAACCCAAGCCTTAGCAGAAAACGACCTCATCCAAGCAGCATCACAATGCACATTCTAAATTATCTTCCAACGCCTCCTCCAAATAGTACTCTATCCAAAGTTTCTTCCATTCAGCCTTGGACATTAAAGGAGTGAGTGCTAGCAAATCTTGATATGCTTGTATTATTTGTACTTCATATTATGTGAAATTTCAAGCTTAGATTCAGAAAGAAATGTACTTTTATTTTTCTTTAATATAATGAGCAGATCTGAAAACTTAATTGATAAATAATGCAAAAACTGAAAGCTGTAAAACAGAAGTAGACAGTGCACAAAAATGGAGTCACACAATAACACAGGGATTTATCCTGGGGAAACTCAAAGAGGGAGAAAACCCTAGCAAACAATCTTCCTTGTCAGCAAATGAATGAATGACCAATCTGATTACAATATCACCATGAGAATGAGCTTCTGAGATTGCCAGTATGTGAGTGCCTCTTTGTGCTAGCTACAAAAGTATCATTCTTTGTTGCCTACAAAAGTGTGTATTTGTTGCCTGCAAAAGTGTCTATTTGTTGCCTGCAAAAGTATCCTCTTTGTTGCCCACAAAAGTGTCTATTTGTTGCCTGCAAAAATATCCTCTTTCTCCGCTCTAATGCGTTGCATAGAAAAATGAATAATGAAGAGAGTAGTTCTTTGTATATCTTGGGCGCAGAAGGGAGATGAGTGAACTCAGCTTAGGCGCAGAAGAGAGATGAATGAACTCAGCTTAGGACTAGTTGCATGACATTACAACTCGCCTTGAGACTTGACTTTTTAACTCAACTCGAACTTGCAACTAGACTTGTAACTCGATATGCTAACTTGACATGCTACCTCGTTCTTGTCAACTCAAACTTGCAACTAGACTTGTAACTCGACTTTCACACTTGAGTTCATAACTCGGATTCTTGAGTTAGACACTTGGACTTGACATAAAACCTCGACTTTTACACTTGAGTTCATAACTCAGATTCTTGAGTTAGACACTTGGACTTGACATGCAACCTCAACTTTTACACTTGACTTCATAACTCGACTTTTACAACTTGACTTCATAACTCGACTTTTACACTTTAGTTCATAACTCGACTTTTACAACTTGAGGTCATAACTCGACTTTTACAACTTGGCAACTCGTTATATTCTCATGGTGGACAAGGTCACATGTGCCAATGCAGTGAATCATCATAATTACATCATTTGCATAAGTGATAAGGAAGATTGTTTGTCACATCAATCTAGCTCACAGGATTTATACAATCATCCTGTCTATTGTTAAATTTGCCTCGGCTTCTACACTAAGCTCACAGGGCTGACCTTGATTGTTGCCCATGGCTCACAAAGTTTTTGTCCTGACATTTGTCCTGGCTCACAAGGCTTGTACGTTTGCCTTGACTCTTTCCATGACTTCACAAGACTATCTCTTGCAGCATCTCTTTCGTCCTGACTTTTGTCCGGGCTCACAAGGCTTGTACGTTGGCCTTGACTATTGCCATGACTCACAAGACTGTTTAATCTCCAAGTCTCCCTGGCTAGCCTCAGGGTGGTCACTTAAGACCTCTCGTTGGAGAATGCCTTTTGATGTTGCTATTTTCAACCCTCCCTCTCAGGGAGGGAGGCATTCTCTACAACTCCAAGCTTGCCTCTAAATTGCGCAAACTTTGTCGATGGCAGTGGCTTGGTCAGGTTATATGTTGCCTGCTCATCTGTTGCAATGTACTTTAGCTTGATCACTTTTCTTTGTACCATTTCTTTGATATAATGATACTTCAGATCTATATGCTTTGATCTGTCATGAAACACTGGATTTTCTATGAGCTTTATACATCTCTGATTATCACAATGTATAATCGTAGTCTCAAGATTTTCACCAAATAACCCAGAAACAAGTTTTTTGAGCCACATTGCTTCTGTACTGGCATTGCTAGCCGCAATATATTCAGCCTCGACTGTGCTCTAAGCAATAGATCCCTGCTTCCGGCTGGACCAAGAGATCATGGTTGATCGTAAACTGAAGCAGTATTTGGAGGTACGTTTTCTGTCTACTGGTCTTCCAACCCAGCTTGAATCTGCATAACCATACTGCATCACACCACCACTAGATGTATATTTTAGACCATAAGCAACGGTACCTCGGAGATATCTCAAGATGTGCTTACCTGCCACCCAATGCCTTTCTCTTGGCTCAGCCATAAATTGGCTCAATGCACTGACTTTGAATTGCATTATGGGTCTAGTATGAGTCAGGTACATTAAAGACCCAATAAGTTGCATGTACATGGTGGGGTCCACCAAATATGATCATGTATCTGAATCATGCAACTCATTTAGATTAGAAACCATAGGAGTTGGCATACTCCTGCAATTCAGCATGCAAAACCTTTTCATTATGTCTACTGCATATTTTCCTTGAGATAAGCAGATTGCGTCTGGTCTCTGCCAGACTTCTAAACCCTGGAAATAATGCATCAGTCCCATATCTTTTATTTCGAACACAGAAATGAGCTCCCTCTTGCACCAAGCTATCTGATTTTCTTCTTCTGTGAGGAAAAGATCATCCACATACAAAACCAAAATAAGGGGCTTATTTTCAACAACTTTAAAGTAGAGGTTAGGATCAACACTACTTTTATTGAACCCCAAGTTTTGCAAAAAGCCATCAATCCTGTCATACCATACTCTGGGTGCTTGTTTAAGACCGTATAAGGCCTTTTTTAACTTACACGTGAGAATCCTTGTTATGCACTACAAAGCCATCAAGTTGTTCTACATAGACTTCCTATTCCACTTCACCATTTAGGAAAGAAGTGTTTGCATCCATTTGATGCAATTTCCAACCAAGTACAGAAGCAAGAGAAATAACTGTACCGATGGTAGTATACCTGGCTACTGGTGCAAAAATCTCGTCATAGTCTATACCTTCTTTCTGGGAGAAGCCTCTGGCTACAAATCTTGCTTTATACTTTTCAACACTCCCATCAGCTGCATGCTTTATCTTGTACAACCATTTGGATGAAACAACTGATTTATCTTTAGGCCTAGGAACTATGTCCCATACACTGTTCTTCATGATGGACTTGTATTCATCCAACGTGGCATCTTTCCAAACCTGTAACTTGTTAGCTTCTTCAAATAAAGAAGGTTTTGCATCACTAATGTTACTTACCAAAGCAACATAACCTGCATACCTTTGAGGCCTTTTGCTTTCTCTGAAGGTTCCTGAGGGGGTTGCATGTCTCTTTGCTTCATGCAAAGTTTCTTTGAACCAAGCAGGTCTTCTTTTGGTAGGAGGTTCTTCAAGAGACCTCTCCAACACCTCAGCAAGTTCTAAAGGAATATCTTGATCCATTAGATCATCATGACTTTCCTCCCTCTGAAAGTTAGAACTCGAAGTTTCAGTTGTAGAAGAGTCTGGCTCTTCTGTTTCATCATCAATCTAGAGCTCTCTAGAACGCTTGAAGACAGCTTCCTCATGGAAGGTTACATCTCAACCGACTTCAATTTGCCTCTATCCTGGGATATATATCTTGTAAGCCTTAGAAGACTCACTATATCCTAGGAATATCCCTTTCTTGCCTGAGGGTTCCATCTTAGTTCTCTTCTCCTTAGGCACATGAATGTATACTGGACAACCAAAGATCCTCAAGTGTCCTACATATGGTTTCAGACCAGTGAAAGTTTCTTCAGGGATTTTATCCTTTAGGATTGCATGCGGACATCTATTCTGAATATAGACAGTTGTACTTGTTGCTTCTACCCAAAGATAGTTGGGCAGATCTTGATCAAACATCATGGATTTTGCAGCTTCATATATGGTCTTGTTTTTCCTCTCAGCAACACCATTTTGCTAAGGATTTTCGGGAACTGTCAATTGTCTTTTAATTCCATCTTCTTTGCAAAATCCTTCAAATTCATGGGATTCATATTCCCCTCCATTATCTGATCTTAGGATCTGAATAGGCCTCCCTATCTAATTTTCTACCAATGCCTTAAATTCTTTAAATTTAGTAAATGCCTCGCTTTTCAATTTTAGAAAGTAAATCCAACATTTTCTAGACAGGTCATCAATAAATATAACATAATACAGATAACCATTCAAGGAAGGAGATGGCATTGGCCCACAAATATCAGAATGAATAAGTTCTAAAATTTATTCAAATCTATTGTTACTATGAGGAAAGGACTTCTTTGTATTTTTTCCAAGTAAACAACCTTTGCATACTTCATTGTTATCAGAGGAAATAAGAGGTATACCGCTTACCATTGATTGAAGTCCTGGAAGTGCCTTGAAGTGCAGGTGATCGAATCTTCTATGCCATAGCTCGTTGGAGCTGACTATGATATGAGCAAGCGCACGAGCAGAATGATTCGAGACTTTGTAGAGACCTCCTTCTCGTATTCCAATGACTTAGTTGAACTTAACTGTCCATCCTTTGGCCAGATGACAACTTTTCCATCCATGAATGCCACCTTATAACCTTTATCTTCAAGTGCTGCTACTGACAATAGGTTCTTCTTTAATCCAGAAACATACAAGATCTCATCAATGTGAATGATGGATCCAGACTCTAGCTGAAGAGAGGTGGAACCGATTCCTTTAATCTCATGGCATGGGTTGTCTCCAAGCTATACTTGAACTGAACAAGTCTTTTTTCTGAAATCTGTGAGGATGTTCTTATATCCTGTCATATCCTTTGAAGCCCCACTATCAACCAGCCAAGAGTTTCGATCAGTGGTCAAGTGACCAAAGAGAGAAGACACCAAGTAGTGTTCCTTTCTGTTCTCCTGTTTCTTAGGAGATCCACTTGTCTTCTTTTCGGATTCTTCTTCTTCTGCAGTGGAAGCATGATGCTTCCCTTTATGGTAGTCTTTCTTCTTAGATCTGCAATCTTTAGCAAAATGCCCCATCTTATTGCAGTTAAAACACTTTACTTTGGACATATCAAAACCCTTTCCTTTAAAGTTTCCTTTGAACTTGTCCTTCTGAAAGTTCTTATGAAAGTTCTTCTGAGAGGAAGATTTCTTTCCTCTCCTGGTCTTTGCAGTGAAGGCAACATTCTCTTCATTTGATGGACTACTCCTAGTGGTCATGCGACCTTCCTCCTGAAGACAATCATGCCATAGCGCTCAAAGTTTGGCTGAGACTCCCTGCCATTAACACTTGCAAGAAATGTACCCCAAGAAGGCGGATTTTATACCAAGCTCGAGGAGCTTGTTTGAGGCCTTACAGGGATTTCTTAAATGGATGAACTAGATTGGAATAACCTTGAACAAACCCAATAGATTGCTCCATGTAAATTTCTTTTTATAAATACCCATGCAAGGAAAATTTTACATCCATTTGATAGACCTCCCATCGATAAGAAGTTGCAAGGTAAAGTACCAAGCAAATAGAGTTCATTTTGGCAAAGGGTGCAAATGTTTCAATACAATTAATGCATTCTACGAATGAATAACCTTTGGCAACTAATCAAACCTTGTGTATGTCAACACTACCATCTGCTACATCCTTGGTTCTATAACCCATTTACATAATACAAGTTTTCTTCCTTGGGGAAGAGGGTCTAGTTCCCAAGTATCGTTTGCCAATAAAGAATGAATACTTATTTTATCACTTCATCCCATTCTAGATGGCTAGAGGCTCTTTAAATGTTTCAATCCTGAGTCTCTAGAACTTGAGCCAAAAGTGAAGAGGTTCACTAAAATTGAGAACAAGTTTTGTGTCAATCAGAGGGTTCATAGGCCAGAGGACCAATTGCTTACGTAGTTGTGTGAACCCATCGAAGAAGCTATGGAGCTAGTGCAAGTTCAAGTTCAATAGACTCATCTGGAGGAGGAGGTGGAGTAGGAAAAGCTAGGTTTTCATCCTCAATGTCATCATCTAAAGAAGAATGATCTAGACTAGAGATAATTAGACAAGGAGGAGAAGAAAAATTAGAAGGGGATGGCACATGCATCAAAAATGGCTCACAAGTTCAAGATGGCACAGTTTTCAAACCAAGCACATTGGTAGAGAGACCTTTATCAAACTTAACATCTATTGTAATAATGAATTTTGTAGTATTGAGAACAAGAAGTCTATAACCTTTCACCTATTATGAGTATTCGATACAAATGTGCTTCTCACTTGTAGTTTGCAAGGAACTTCTCTTTTTGCCAAGGATATGTGCCCTTATCTTGAGCAATGGCACCAAAATGTTACAACAAAACTAACACACAAAAGTGTAAAGTCCCAAGCACCAAGGTGATAGCTCTGTGTAACTCAGGAAGGTTGTCCATTGTCACAACAGAAACTCCTCAATTTAGGTTGGTTCTTCCCCAACACAAGGGGGACTTCCCTAAGGTAGGATTAATAAAGCTATGACAACTAGGCTCAAGGAAAATATGAAGATTTAGCTTTAGCAAAACAAATACATTGTAGTACAGAAATAGAACCGAGTGAAGTAGGACAAGGGACTAGTGCCTATCAAATCTTGGGAAAAATGGAATCAAGGAACATCACTCTAAAGAGGGTTTTGTAAAAATATAAGAAGGAAAGAGCTGCTAACAGCATGCCACAATCAGCCTTAATAGTGCTGGAAATAACTACAAAAATAAGTCTTCGAGAGCCCTATTGGTGCCACTCTTGAACAATTTTATGAAGGTGTTTCCATGCAATGATATATTAATTACAACAACTTATTTGACTGATGAAGGATTGATATATGCAGAAATATAGCAGAAAAAATTAAATAAGAGGGAGAACCTCCTGACGTTACTCCTATCCAAATGGCAAATATTCCATTATAAGGCCTTCATGGCACATTCTTTGCAATAGATTCCTACAATTACGTAACAACATTAAAAGCGTGCAAAACCATTAAGCCTCACATATGATAGAATGATACCTCCATCTTTCCATTAAACCTTCCAATGAGATATACAATGAAGCCCACGAGGAGAGAAAACAAATCTAACGTAAGTCACAAATGGAGAGAGCTACTCCTTAAATAGATTCAAGCTACATCTCCTTACAATAAACAAGTAATTGTTTTCTTAAATCCATTAGTTCTCCAAGGAATAATAATAAAATATCCTCCTCAACAACTTCCTTGTTAAGAATAGTGATGAGTTGTGGAGATCCATTTTTTTCTCCAAGAGGAAACAATAAAATACAATTGGAGTTATCAAGATACATCCTTATCTCCAAGGAGAACAATATAATAATGCTCCCATACTTAACCAACTCCATGGGACAAGTCAAACAAATAATAAAATAGGAGTGGTTATGCCATGTGTCTTCTCCAAAGTGGTTGATCATGTCAAGTGCTCCATCAAATGATAAAATAATGCATCAATGGTGTGCCCTCCAATAGAATAGACCAAGTAAAATGCATACAATAACTTCTCCACGGTGGATTTCTAGGGTTTGAAACCTCCTAGGTGACACATCCCTCCAAGAAAACAATAACATACTCCATGTGCACTAGGAGAGAGGGCCTTGGGACCACCTCAATCCACCAATCCATAATAAAATAAAATAATGAAGTGTATCCTCCAAGATGCATGCTCAATAATACACTAAAATACTCCATGACGTAGGAGAGTGTGCTCCATGGTCCCCCTAGAAGAAATCACCAAGCGCACCCTCCAAGATGCATGAGCAAAGAAAACAATTTAATATTCTCCCTAGGAGAGTGCTCTTCAACTACCTCCTCAAAATAGCAAATGTGGTCCACAAGGTGCATGAATATGTGTGCAATAATTATTAATAATCCTCCATGATGAAGTCAACCAGATGTGTGAACCCTAAGGTGGGCGCTCCAACCAATGCATGTGCAAGCTAGGCATTCCACTAAGAAGAGAAATGGTTGACCATATATAAAATTTAACCAATAGGGCAAGGGCGCCCCTCTAACAAACTCTAAGCACAACTTCCAATGCATAACAACCTTCCAATAATATAATAATCAAAGCTCAACTAACTCCATAGGTGTGCCCTAGAAAAGTATGCCAACCCCCTACATCTGAACTAAAGTAGAGTGCTCCACATGCAAGTCATGCTCAAAGGTCTTGGGACCCTCAACAACCTCCCAAAATAGAAGATTCTCCATGGGTGCATTCTCCAAGTGCAACCATCTCCCCAATTAATATAAAATATGCTCCAAGGTAGTTACAACTCCTCAAAACATGTCCAAGTATATAGATCACTCACCAAGTCAATAAAACCAAACGAATTCCCAAGTAGTGCTTTACAAGGCATGATTGGGGTTTCTATGAGGATGTCCTACCTTGGAGATGGAGATTTGATTATTTTGATATTTTTGAGAAGGTTGATAACCACTTTGAGCACACTCCTGCACATGTATCAAGAAAAGTAGTTATTTTAGAGGAGCACTCCCCCTCTTAGGGGTTTTTATTGCTATATTTGGAGAAGAAGTGGTTAGAGGATCCCTTCTTGAAGAGTGCCCTACTTATAAAAATGACAAGTGGCAATGTCAACCATTTTATATATCTTAAACCAATTAAATGTGCTAGATAGTGAAGGATGCCTTCATAAAGGAGTCTCTAGAGGTTTCTTTTTCATACTTTATGGAGGTTAAGGTTAACTAGAGGGTAGCGCTTTGCATTAGAAAAGGACATGTGACCTTGTGGAGCTATTTCAGCCCCTCTAATGGATTTCTTCACCCACAATGAGTGCCCTACTCCAAGGAAACTCCAAGACCTTTTATTGATTTTTATTATTATTTGATGGAGAAAAAAGTGGATCTAAGAAGATGTCGAGTAGCAGATTTGACCCTCTCAAACCAAGAAATGAGGATAAATAAAAAATCAGATGAGAAGCACTCCATGTAAAGGGGTTATGTTAGTTGCTTAGCACATATATTGAGGAATAAAAATACTCTAGAGGAGCACTTGGGTTGAGATGATGACACATGGCAGATTAGGCCTGTTTAAAACAAAAACATTTCAACCAATTAAATTCATTCTTTCAGGAGCACTCTATCCTAGGGTCTCTCTAGAGAGTTCTTTTAATCTTTTAATGAAGGATGGATGAGGGGAAGAACTCTATAAAAATCCAAACCTCTCATATGTAAAGGTGGATTGATGTGGAGGAAAAAAAACCCATGGGCAAAGTACAATATTTTTTGTAGGCATGGGAGAAAGGGATCATAAAAGATTTATGCTTCCGTTATCTTCCTTTCTGTAGGTTGAATTGATGTGCAAGGCAGCCATTGTAAATTTGTTGGTGTACTCTTCTCATCCAAAGATATTTCACCCATTCTGGGAGCTGTTTTTGGAAGGATGGAGGTTTGGCTGTGATCTATTGATCTTCTCATGCCTTTGACGTAATCAGATTTGTTAATAAAGAAATTGTTGGCTGTTCAGTCATCTTTGAAGGCTACCTTGCTCTTCTGTTTGCATTGAGGGTTGCACAGTACACTGGTTGATGTTTATTGGAGGTGAAGCTAGCTGTCTATTTATGAGCATTTCATTAAATTTGCACATTAATTCCGCTGATGTAATTGGGGTTTATCGCTACTTTCCTTGCTGATTTCTCCATTCCATTTAAAGCTCATTTGTCATCTTGCTGCCCCGACTCCATAGCCCAAAGGATAAGACACTTGTCCTCTTTAATTCTGCCATTTGTGCATTGTAAATCCCTAAAACAAATCACTTGAAACTTCACTAATCTGACTTTCAGATCTGCATTCAAGGACAGATCAATGATTTGATCTAAGGGATTCCCCCCTTGAACTGGAGGACAGCCAGCATTAAGTGAAGGGAACGACCACCGAGGTGACAATGGGTAGTGTCCTCAAGTTGCCCTAGGGTTTGTACTTGATGATTGGACTTATCTTTAAAGTACAGAACCCGGATTTTAGAGGTAACACCTCTGAACATTCCTGTCTTTCATTTTGAAAGTTGATTAGAATATCTTGATTGAGTCAAACCTGCCATCAAATGTTTCCAAATCAGTTATATATCTTCTCGTTGCATCAAACTAAGTCATTTCATAAAACAAGTCTCAAAATTAAGAGGGCAGGTTAAGTCCTTCACTTGGCAACTCAGTGCTTTGGGCACTGTTGCACTTGAAAGACAGCTCAATTTCCCTTTGAAAGCTTGAAGTAGCAAGTAGACAAATATTCCAAAGTTGTAGGGCCAAAAGTGTCAAAGTTTTAACCCTGAATGTGAAACGACCCGAGTTTTCTTAGATAGACACGTGGCACATGGTGGGTCCAGCAAGGAGAGCAGCAGGTTGCACTGGCAAAGCAAAACAATCATCAAACTTCAAAGGCTCGATGTTTTTAGTCGGTCCACTTTCAAGCTTTTACATTAATGGCAAAGTG
>ML783150.1:710953-733930 GCA_009831015.1 Picea engelmannii | reverse complement strand
ACTTTTTTATGTCATTTTCAAAACAGAGTGAAGGGGTTTGAAAGCGAAGGAGGTCTCCACCATTTTTCTTTGAGCTAAGGACCAAGAAGAGAGTGTTTTCATTTGCCATCAACAGTTTATGGCGGTGTGGGGATTGATTCCCATCAGTTGTTTCTATATATGCAGGTATGTGTAACAATTTCCACATGTTTTCTTTTTGTTTTTTGAGATTTTTGATAGGTTTTGCAATGCCCATCATTTTACCCTCTTCTTGCCGATTTTTAGTGGACTATGGGATATCTACCATTTATTTAGAATCTAGATCTATTTATTTCTATGCAGCATTTTTGTATTCTGATTCTTGAATTTTCATTTTCATTTTTTCCTCTAGGTTTAATCATTGCGATCTGAACTTTGAAGAATGAAAATGCCAAAAGCTTTGTACCCTGTGTGGGAATATGGTGATCACACTGATGGGCATAATCGACAAAAGTGGAATTGCAAATTGTGTTGAAAGGAAATGATGGGGAGAAGGAAATGAAGTGGGAATCTTCCCAGATACAACCCCCAAAATAATTCATATTGCCAATAAATTACTTTTAGATATGGGTAAAGAGAGAGATAACAAGGAAGATGTGAGAATTGAGCTTGCAGCGAGAGGAGCTGCAAGAACTAGGGGGGCAAGAAGTGACAGTGTTTCCTCGGCCTCACCTTCCACAATGCACTCAGCAACCTCATCTTTTTTTGTTCCTAGAACCACACCTAGCGGACAACCTTCTATTAGGTCAATGGTTAAAATAAAGGAGAAGCAAGACACTGACAAGCTTTTGGGTAAGTGTTTTCTATGGAGTGGCATTCCTTTCAACATTGCCAAGAACAACTCATTCTACCAGTCTATGTTTGATGTTGTTTCTATCGATGGCTCAGGGTACAAGGCCCCTACCTATGACGAGTTGAGAGGGCCTATCCTTCAAAATGAAAAGGTAGATTGCACTTGTAGATTGGAGGAGCTTAAGGAATCATGGTAAGTCACTGGATGCACTGTGATGTCAAATGGTTGGACTGATAAGAAGGGTAGGACCCTTCTTAATTTCCTAGTTAATTGTCCCAGGGGAACAATGTTTATTTAATCTATTGATGCATTTGTACATGTTAAAGATGTGACATTATTATGTGAGTTGTTGGATGGCTCCATCCAAGAGGTAGGTCCATAGAATGTTGTCCAAATCATAACGGATAGCACTACTAATTATGTTGTTGTCGGCAGGTTGCTTATGTTGAGGCATCCAACCTTGTTTTGGACTCCTTGTGTTGCTCGTTGCATTGATTTGATTTTAGAGGATATGGAAAAAATTGTTGATATCAAGGATATTATTGAATCGGCCAAGAGCATCACAAAATTTATATATAATCATGCATCTATGTTTGACTTGATGAGAAAATTCACAAATAACAGGGAGTTGATGCATGTTGCAGTCATACATTTTGCCACCAACTTCATATCTCTTCAGCCTCTCTTGACTTGTATGTGAGAGGTGAAGAGAATGTTCCTTTCAAATGAGTGGCATGCTTTATCATTTAGCATTAAACTAGAGAGGGAGGCCATATGCAAGCTAGTGTCATACCAAGAGAGTTTTTGGGAAAGAGTGGAGGAGGTGTATGCCATTAGTAAACCTTTGGTAAAGGTTCTTTGGTTGGTTGATGGAGACGAGCCCACAATGGGCTATTTGTATGCGACCATGGATAGGACCAAAGAATCCATTCATGCCTATTATGACGACAAGGGGGATGAGGGATATGAGAAACGATTATTGATACGAAGGGTGATTGATGAGCGATGGAACAATACACTCCATCACCCCATTCATGCTGCAAGGATCTACCTCAACCCTGCATTATCTTACTCATGTGGTTTTAGATTTGATGTTGAGGTTATGGATGGATTCCTCACATGTGTTCAAAGGATGGTACCAAGTCTGCAAGAATGTGCGGAGATTTCTAAAGAAATGGAAATATATAGGATGACCACTGGAACATTTGGCTTTGACATGGTCGTTTGGGACAGGAAGACCAAAGTGCCAAGTAAGCTTCATTTTGTTTCAAATTTCAATGTCTCTTCTTCCTTTGTTTCAAATTTTAATGTCTTTTCGTATGTTTCTCTTATTTGTTGTAGACACTTGGTGGACAAGCTATGGCTCAAGAATACCCAATTTACAAAAGCTTGCCATTCAGATGCTTAGCTAAACATGTTGCGCTTCAGGATGCGAGCACAACTAGAGTGTATTTGAAAAAATACACGCCAAGAAGTGCAACAAGTTAAAAAACTTCAAATTAAATTTTGAATTCATTATAAATTATAATTTTATGCCACGTCACCCTCTAAATTATGTATTATAATTTATAATTTATGACCCTCATACAAGTTGGAATCCTAGCTTAGCTAAACATGTTGCGCTTCAGGATGCGAGCACAGCTAGAGTGTATTTGAAAAAATACACGCCAAGAAGTGCAACAAGTTAAAAAACTTCAAATTAAATTTTGAATTCATTATAAATTATAATTTTATGCACGTCACCCTCTAAATTATGTATTATAATTTATAATTTATGACCCTCATACAAGTTGGAATCTCAACGCCTTAATGACATGGTCTGCGTCTACTACAATCTTTGATTGTGGGCGAGGCAACTTGAAAAACACACGTAGAGGTCATTTCGTTGGATGGGATCAACACCAATGTTGCATGGAGGGTTGAAATAGAGAGGCCTGCCATGGACTCGGCCCCTTATTGGTTCAAGAAGAGGCATGGGAGGAGGTACTAGGGTAGAGTGTGGTAGAGGAGGAGAATGTTCCAAAGCAAACACCTTTACAGGAGGTGACTATAGACACAAGCGTGGCACCACCTTCACAGACTCGGACACAGTGAGTTGGACTTGCTAAATAAAGGACGTCAGAGTCTAGCTTCTCCTTCTTCTTTTAGAGGACGTCAGAGTCTAGCTTCTCCTTCTTCTTATAGAGGACGTCAAAGTCCAACACTAACCCCAAGGACTTCTTCATCTAGAGGAAAATCCATTACCAAGAACATTACCTTTTCCTGTAAAAGGGGCAAAGGGAATCACTAGTTTATTTATCTGATTTCATTGTAGATGACTCGTGATTATGTGATACATTTATTATATTTTTTTATGATATTTTGAAGCTTTGGTGTCAAGACTCAGGACATGATTCAGTATTGATGTGTGATGTATCACTAGACATCTTATATATCAGTTTTCTTTTCATATTTAATTGGCAATGTATTTATTTGATGTTGTTGTTGCTCTAGATGTTCAAAAATGAATATTTTTGTAATTTTTTAAGTTTGTTGATATTTTCCCTGATGTTATTGATGAGTTGTTTTCCGAATCCTTAGAGATATTTTCGCTGGCACGATGTTTACAACATCGATTTTTATAGGTTTTTGATCTACTTTGTTTAGCAAGGTATTCCAGTGCAACAGTATGACTGCATTCAATCTCAAATACGAAGACAAATTGGAAGGTCCCTCTAACTTCAGCCCATGAAAGTGTTAATTTTTCTTTATTTACAGAGCATTAGAGTTACCAGTGTTCTTTTACTTCTTTACCATTAACTTATATGTATCATGTACTGAATAATAGCAGCATAAACAAGAGACAAAAGAACACAAGAGATTTATCCTAGAAAAACCCAGCAACCTTTCTTAGACAGATTCCGTTCAAAAGCAAGTCCAATCATGAACCAACAGATAAACCCTAGAACAAAGGCTAGCTCAAAGTATAACCAAAAATACCACCCCAGCTGCAGCAACAACAGAATACCAAGGTAGCGCACCTTTTCCAAGAGTAGTGCACAAGAGAGAAATACCAAGAAGACTGAACAAGAAGAATCTTTTTCACTGCAGCTGCTATGTCACCCTTCCTCAGACTTGCGCCTTACTTCTGTGTAGATGAGAGAGTGTGAGTGAGTGTGTCCAAATGAGCTAAGGCACCTTCTATTTATAGTCTTCCTGTCCTCTTTACTGGGCCAATTTCTCTTCTGGGAAGGTGTCACTTCTTTGTTCTTTATTCTTCTGGGTCGACTTCTCTTCTAGGGTATTTCCACATGTGTCCAATGGTTCTCTTGCTTCTGGAATCTTCTTCTCATCTAAGAAAGGTTATCTAGGAGGGAATGTACCTCCCGCGGCTACCAAAACATCAACAATCCCTCTTAGCTAGGGAGGTAGCTTTCACGATGTATTCATCTAGTAGTCCACTGACTATTCTGCAATCAACTAGTAGCACACAGCTACCACAATGCCATCGATAGCAAGAATCACTTGTCACGGTCTCTGCAATCAAGTAGCACACAGCTACTCCCAATGTGAACTAGTAGTCTCCATTGCAATCATCTAGTAGTGCACAGCTACTAGAATGCCATCCAATAGAATACAACTGTGTCGATCCATAGTAGTACACAACTATTATCTAATGGTACACAACCACTCCAAATAGCACACATCTACTGTCCAGAGACACAATGTCTCTCTCCTGCAATCAACTGGCATCTACACAAGCTACCACCATGCAATCCAACAGTCCCTATGATTATGCAGCAATCAACTAGTAGCACACAGCTACTACAATGCCATCAGCCATAATCATAGTTTGCAATCCCTATGACTATGCAGCAATCAGCTAGTAGCACACAGCTACTACAATGCCATTAGCCATAGTTATAGTCTCATCCAGTAGCACGAAGCTACTCCCATAGTCCTCACAACTATGCATGTGATGTTTCTTCTCTCATCAGGTCCGACAGTGCATCACCCCCTTAGTCACCTCGCATGATTGATCTAGGGAAACCTTGGCCAGAGGGGTTAACCGGCAAGAGGAGAAACAACACACCTCACTCTCAACGAGGGTGGACATTCTGCATCACGCCAAGCTTGTCTTTGAAGTACTCATACTTCACTCTAGACAAAGGCTTGGTGAGAATGTCTGCTATCTGCTCATCCATGGATATGTACTGGAGCTCTATAGCTCCTCTCTGCACCATGTCTTGGATGTAATGATATTTGATCTCTATGTGCTTTGACTTTTCATGAAATACAAGGTTCTCTGAAAACCTTACGCAACTTTGATTGTCACAATGTATCAAAGTTGGCTCCAATTCTAGATCAAATATCCCTGCAAGCAACTTCCAAAGCCACACTAGCTAGAATATACTCTGCCTTTGTTGTACTGAATGCCACTGATGTCTGCTTCCTGCTCAACCATGAGAGCATACCTGATCCCAGACTAAAGCAGCATCCGAAAGTACTCTTCCAATCTACTGCACTCTCTGCCTAGTCAGAGTCTGTATATCCCCGCAAGTTCACATCTCCACCTGAGACATATCTCAATCCATATCCAATCGTACCAGGCAGGTACCTCAACATATGTTTTGTTGCCATCCAATGTACATGTCTAGGTTCAACCATGTACTGACTCAAGGCATTCACTGCAAAACATATGTTCGACCTGGTGTTAATCGGGTACATCAAAGATCCAATCAGTTGTCTGTACATCATGGGATCCACCAAATCTAAAGATGAATCACTCAGAAGCTTCAGATTTATGGTCATGGGTGTGGCCATGGACTTGCAGTCCATCATCCCGAATCTCTACGAAATCTCAACAGTATATTTTCCTTGGCGAAGGAAAATCTCATCTAATCTCTGCCACACCTCCAATCCTAAGAACTAATGCATCAGACCTAGATCCTTCATGTTGAACTCTAAAGCAAGCTCCCTCTTGCACCCAACTATGAGCTTCTCATATCCTATTAGAAACGGGTCATCTACATATAGAACCAAGATCAGCGAACAACCATTCTCAACCTTATAGTAAAGGTTGAGATCTGCATCACTCTTGGTAAATCCCAAGCTCATCAGGTAACTATCTATCCTGGCATACCAAGCCCTAGGTGCCTGCTTCAATCCATACAAGGCCTTCTTCATTTTGCAAACATGGGACTCTTTCCCATGGATCACAAAACCTTGTGGTTGCTCTATGTACACTTATTCCTCTATTACACCATTCAAGAAGGTAATCTTGACATCCATCTAGTGTAATTTCCATCCCATTACAGAAGCAATCGCAATAATCGATCTGATTGAAGTGTACTTTGCTACAGGAGCAAATGTCTCATCATAGTCTTCTCACTCTTTCTAGGAGAATCCTCTAGCCACAAATTTTGCCTTGTACTTCTCTATGCTGTCGTCTGCAACATGCTTGATCTTATAGATCCATTTTGAAGTCACTACTAACTTCCCTTCTGGTCTCGGAACCACCTCCCACACATCATTCTTCATGATGGACTGATACTCCTCCATCACGACATCCTTCCATTCCTGCTTCCCAGCAGCTTTTTCAAAGGTGGAAAGCTCTAAATCAATGATGTTGCTCATTAGTGCCACATAGCTGGAAAACTTATGTGGTCTCTTGCTCTCTTTAAAAGAGCCTTTGGGAGTTGCATGTCCTTTAGCTTCTTGCAAGGTGTTCTGAAGCCAAGCTGGTCTCTTCCCGTTGATTGCAGCTTCTCTATGTGGATCTACAGGTGTCTCTAACTCTACCATCTCATTCTGAACTTCTGGAATCGGTTCCTCTGGTGCAGTCTTCCATGACTGCTTCCCTTGGAGCCTCCTGCTCCTCTCGGTCCTCATCTATGTGAGACTCCCTTGATCTTTTGAAGGCTTCATCTTCATTAAATGTTACATCCCAACTGATCTCAATCTCTCTCTGTCCAAGAATGTATATTATGTAAGCCTTCGAAGTCTCACTGTATCCGACGAATGTGCCCTTCTTTCCTAAAGGTTCCAGCTTCGTTCTGTTTTCCTTTGGAACTTGTATAAATACTGGATAACCAAAAATCCTTAAGTCACTGATTTTTGGTTTCTTTCCAGTGAACACCTCTTCAGGTGTTTTGTTCCCCAATATTTTGTGAGGACTTCTATTCTGAACATACACAATTGTACTGGATGCTTCTGCCCATAAGTGTATGGGTAGGCCCTAGTCATGGATCATCGCTTTCGTTGCTTCTACAATGGATCTGTTCTTTCTTTCTGCAACCCCATTCTGTTGGGGGTTGTAGGGAGTTGTTAGCTCCCTCTTAATCCCTTATTCTCTACAAAAGTCTTTAAACTCCTTTGAGGTGTACTCACCTCCATTATCAGAACTCAATACTTTAATCTTCCTTTCCGAGAGATTTTCAACTAAAGCCTTGAATTCCTGAAACTTGTTGAAGACGTCATCTTTTGTTTTCAAGAAGTAGATCCATATCTTTCGAGAATAGTCATCTATGAATAAGACATAGTATATAAAGTTGCCTAAGGATGGCACCATCATCTATCCACATACATCAGAGTGTATGATGTCCAAGATACCCTTGGACCTATTGTCACTATTAGTAAAGCTTCTCTTGACATTCTTGCCAAGTGCGCAACCTTTGCATACTCCATCAAGTTCTACTTGAATGTCAGGTAGACCTGTAACCATTTTTCCCAATATCGATAGTGCTCTATAGTTTATGTGAGCAAGTCTTCGGTGCCATAGTTCACTTGAGCTAACACTATTGTGTACTTGGTGTCCCTTCAATTTATATAGTCCTCCCTCTCGAATACCAATTACGGTAGCTTTATCAATGCTTGAATTCTTGGTCCGTAGAAGAACTTGGCCATCCATAGAAGCTACCCTAAAACCTTTATCTTCTAAAGCAGAGATGGAAAGTATATCCTTAATTAAAAGACGGTTACCTGACTCAAGTTGTAGGGAGGCTTCTCCAACGCCTCTGACTATAGGCTTGGAATCATCCCCAAGCTCCACTTGAAGAGATGAGCTCTTTTCTGTCAGATTTGAGATTTGAAAGAGAGTTTTTGGATCCGGTCATGTGCTTGGAAGCACCACTATCTATGAGCCAAGTGTCACTCCCTTGAGTGATGGTTCTTGTGAGTGCTAAAACAAATACAAATTCTTCATCCTTTGACTTGTGCTCTTCAGCTTCTGCTATATGTGCATGGTGCTTCTTCTTCTTTCCCTTTTCATGTTTATGAGGGCATTGTGAGGCACAATGTCCCATCTTCTTGCAGGTGTAGCATCTGATATTTGATGCATCCATCCTGTGAGGTGGTTTCTTAGACTTCTTCGAGTCGTCTTCTTCCCTTTCCTTTCTCTTCTTTACTTGGGCAACAAGTGCTTGATTTTCGTCATCATTAGTCTTCTGTGATTTGAATATCAACCTGGATTCCTCTTGGGTGTAGTCTGCCCATAGCTTGTTGAACTTGGGCAATTTTCTTCTAGCACAAATCCCTTGAACAAATGGATCCCAAGAGGAGGGAAATTCATTGAGTGTAGTAGTCACAAGTTCAGTGTCTTCTATTGGATCTCCAATGGTTGCTAACCGGTCCTTGATCTGTGAGATCCTCATAAAATAGTTGGCTACTATTTCTAACTTGTTCATTGTCACATTTCTAAGTTGATGCCTTAGAGTAAGCTTTCGACCGGTATTCTTACTTTCATAAAGTCTGGTTAGGGCATCAAACATTTCCTTCGATGACTTCAATTTTGATACATTAGGTATCAGATGATCCTCTATAGATTCTGTCAAGATCCTCTTGGCCTTGACCTCATCCTTCCTGAACTTTGCTTTGGCATCTTGTTCTTCTGGTTCCGAAAGCATCTGCTTGATGTGATCCAATAACTCATTCTCTTCTAGTATGAGGAGAACTTTGTGCTTCCAGGATCTGAAGTTATTTGCTCCATCCAATCTATCTTCAACTCTCATGCTAGTTGACATTTTCGTTAGTAGAAACCCTAGCTCTGAAAAACTTTGATTTTTCAAACTTCACCAAACTGCACATTGAGGGTTGTAGGGGGTGCGCTAGGGTAGGGCACACTGCTCTATGAAAGAATTATCCCCAACGACCTTGGAATAGTGCTCAACAAGCTTGACAAAGTATTCCAGTGCAGCTACAAGGTATTGTTGCAACGACCTTCCTTCCAGTGGTCAAATTGTTATGAAGGTAATCAGCTTCGATACCATGTTAGATTTTCTTTATTTACAGAGCATTAGAGTTACCAGTGTTCTTTTACTTCTTTACCATTAACTTATATGTATCATGTATTGAATAATAGCAACATAAACAAGAGACAAAAGAACACGAGATTTATCCTGGGAAAAACCCAGCAACCTTTCTTAGACAGATTCCATTCACAAAGCAAGTCCAATCATGAACGAACAGATAAACCCTAGCACAAAGGCTAGCTCAAAGTATAACCAGAAATACCACCCCAGTTGCAGCAGCAGCACAATACCAAGGTAGCGCACCTTTTCCAAGAGTAGCGCACAAGAGAGAAATACCAGAAAAATTGAACAAGAAGAATCTGTCACAACAGTTGTTGCGTCACCCTTTCTCAGACTTGCACCTTACTTCTGTGTAGATGAGAGAATGTAAATGAGTGTGTCCAAATGATCTAGGTGCCTCTTATTTATAGTCTTCGTGTCCTCTTTACTGGGCCGACTTCTCTTCTGGGAAGGTGTCACTTCTTTGTTCCTTATTCTTCTGGGTCGACTTCTCTTCTAGGGTATTTCCACATATGTTCAATAGTTCTCTTGCTTCCGAAATCTTCTTCTCGTCTAAGAAAGGTTATCTAGGAGGGAAAGTACCTCCCACAGCTACCAAAACATCAACAGAAAGTGTCAGGTATAGATGTTGTTGGAGGAGCATGTTCTGTAGCACTTTGTTGAGAAACTAGTTGTAGAGACTGTTGACCACCTATTTCAACTAGGTGTCAACGTCATGTGCCACGAAGATATGTACCTTGTGGTACGACAAGTTTGAAGACTTATGGCTCAGCAAGGCAATTCTGCCCCCAACACTTCTTTATGTGTCCACGGAATGTTCGCCCCCCTGCATGGGAAAATTTTGTAATGTGACATGTTAGCATGGGTCAAATTTTAATAATTTAGTTGCCAAGGACTTTATCATTAGGGAAGTCCTTTCATTGAGTGTTTTTTTTTCCTCAGGTAATTAATCTTGCTTTTCAGTGATTTTAATTACTCTTGAGTTTTTCATTCAATAATCCTCCAAAGTAGTGAAAGGCGTTCTAATGATCGAGCCTAGTGGGTGACTAAGGTCTAAAGATGTTGTAAAGGACCATGCTAAACATCTCCTAGAGTCTTGTGGAATTCCGTTAGGTTTTGACAGGATCTTTTAATAATTAAAATTTCCCGTAAATTGGAAATTTTATTTAATTTTGATGAAAAATGTAAAAATTTAGTCCTTATGGATTTTTTATAGGGGTGTGAGTACTCAAATCAAATGGCTTATGACCCCCTACACCTTTGGACCAAGTTTCAGCTCAATTGGACAAGTTTTGCTAGGTCATTGTCCATGAGGAGTGCAAGTCAATCAAAAGTCAACAAATAATTGGCTAAGGTAAAAAGCCAACAAATTTTAAAAGTGTCTAAAGTCAAGAAAAGAAGTGGGGAAATGTTTTCTAATGTATTTCCTAAATTGGAAAAGTAAAAATCCACTTAGAAGAACCCCCATGACAAGTCAACAACTTAAAATGAGTCTCCCTAGTGAGAGGAGTGCCCCCCTTCATCATGGACTTAGGGAAAAATGAAAATTAAAGTGAGAGAGGGCCTAAAACCCTAAGTACGCCCCTCCTAGAGCCTAGTCAAAGGTTTGGACAAAAGGAAAGGGGTTTTCCCCCCTCACAACTCACCCCTCAAACCCTAACTCATCCCAAAACCCTAAAAGTGTACCCTCCTTGACTGGTTCTCTCTCTCTTGGATGGGTGACACTTGTAACTCATCCAAGAGGGGTCTCTCGTCTTTCCCTCCTTTAAAAGGAAGCCCCCTCTCCTCATTTTGGCATGAAGTTTTCACAGCAACTCCATTATACCAAAATTTCTCCATTTCTCTCATGTAATTTTGTTGCAATTTTGCAACCATTCTTTTGAGCAATAAAGTGAAGCTTTGGAGGATCTTTTGAGGTTCTCTTGGTGCATTCTTGGTGCTTTTTGGCTACTCTTGTATGGTATTTTCTCTTAGTGAGATAATATTGTAAAGTTTTGTTTATTTTTGCTTCACATTGTTTTACTTGAAGAACCCTAAGCAAAGTATTTTGCTAGGGATAAATTTGTAGTAGTATTCCTATGGGTTTATGTGATTTGTTTTTATTAGTGTTTGATAAATTTGTAGTAGTATTCCTATGGGTTTATGTGATTTGTTTTTATTAGTGTTTGCAAAGTAACTTGTAGGCATTTTAAAAGATCTCACCTTCTTGCCTCATTGTGTAGCAAGGGTTTACATATTTGCAGGTTGCCAAAGCTTGGAGGAGGAACTCCAAAGGCTTCATTTTGCTTCACATAATTTTATGTTTAATTTTTAGCCTTCTATTTACCTATTTTCTACATAAATAATCACTTAAATCTTGCTAAAAAATCAATTTCCAAGTTCAAATGTTTATTGTAAAATTTTTTGTATATATGCTAACCCAAAACTAACATATTTAGGTGATTTTTAGCATTTTCCAACAAACTTTGTTTGTTGTTTTGTGCAGGGTTTCACCATTAAAAAAGGAGGTGCTGCCCAAAATTGGCCATTAAAAGCTCAAGAAGATATCTACAAGCTTCGGTGCAAAACCCCTTTCTTTCTCTTTCTTTATAAAGTCATTGTAAGTAGCCCAAGAGAGTCTTTTAGACTTGCAATTCCCATTTATTTTCCAAGCTCATAATTTATAAATTAATTTTAAATTTTTTTCCCACACCTTGCATGTGATTGGCTTTGCCATCCTTGCAAAATCGTGCTAGCTAGTTTAGATTTAATTTTCTGATTTTTGCTTAATTTGTTTGTCCACCTTTGTCACAAAATCAGTAGACTTTGCTCTCCACCTTGTACCATAGTTGTGAGGCTTGTAAAGTAGTTTAATTTTACCCACCTTTGTCACAAAATCGGTAGGCTTTGTCCTCCACGTTGTGCCAAAGTTGTGTGGTTAAGTTTGTATATGTCAATATTTTTTTTAAGCAATTTATTTTCTTTATGCCCACACCTTGCATGTGAGTGGCTTTGCCGCCCTTGCAATATCGTGTTGGCTAGTGTTTAAAATTTCAATTTTTGCAAAGTAAATCAAATTTACCCCGCCTTTGCCCTGTATTTCCTCCCCTTGCCACTTTGTGGATCTTGGGTAATAAGAAAAGGCAAAGGATTGTGTGGTTAGTTTAATTAGGCACTCATTTTACATTATTGTTTGGCCACTAAAATAAGGTGACTTGTGGAGGCTAGAAGGGGTTGAAGCCGGGGACGATTTCACGACACTAAGTGTCCTACTTGTTGAGCACCCAAGCACTTTGGACTTGACCTGTGGAGCTAGGGGAGAACCTTGTTGTTTTCTTGTTGAACACCCAGCATTTCCTCTTGGCTAAGGGATAAGGACTTGGGGTAATCACATAGCCTAGGTTTGGAATAATTCTCATCTAATTCCCCCCTAAGTCAAAGAGAGACCTAAAAAATCTACTAAAAGCAACCTACACAATTGCACAACATTTACATTTCATTGCAATTTCCATTTCAACAATTTATTTTCAAGTATTTACATTCCATTTATTTTTATGCAAGTTATTTACGTTACTCTTTATTTCTTATTCAAGCATTCTTTAATCCTTTGGAAATAATTGTTTATATGTAAAGTTATTTTTTGAATCATTGTGTGAATAAATTTATTCTTTATTTCAAGTTGTAAAGATATCCTTTTTGTGAATATATTTAAATAATAAGAATTATGATAATCTTTAGGCACTGGTCTAAATTGTTGTAAGAGGTTTGCTTGTCATTAAAGGAACTGCATATTGCATGGTTGATGGTCATTGGGTTGAACCTCCCTAATCAACAAATTAATTAACTCCTAGAACTAATAAAGCCTTCACATAGTTTAATAGGGTCTACCCCCCTTGGCTTCCCTAGGAGTGAGCCTAGATGGAAGGAGTCCAGATTGAGGTGACAATGGGTCTAGATTCAGGTTTGTGCCTCCAAGGACACACCAAGTGGGTTGGAGACTTCTCCACGTTTGTAGGTGTGTATTAGGACGGCAATAGAGCCTATCGATCTCATGTTGTTGGAAAATCATAAAAAGAAGATGGCCAAGACCAAGCGAGTCATCCTTAACTTTGTGAAGGATCATTTGATCCCTCACATTGCCAATTAGACCACAAGAAAGGACATGTTTGATGCTCTAGTCACTCTATATCAAAGTGAGAACATTAGTCAAAAAATGTTGTTGAGGAATAAGCTTAGAGCCACGTAGATGAGCAAGACAAATGTCATAGCGGCCAGCTTGATGAAGATTATTGAATTTCATGATCAGCTTGCAGTAATTGGAGAGGAGGTCAAGGGTGAAGAGCTAGTACCCATCGCATTAAATGGGTTCACTTCTTCTTGGCAACCTTTTGACCATGGGGTTATTAAGTATGAAGTTATTGAGGGAGTTGGAAGTCAGTTAACCAACTTGAACAGGTTGTTACATTCGTGTGTTATTTTTGGATGGTTGTTGTAAATAACTCGACTATTCTATATTGTTGACTTGACTATTGGAGTTAGTTAGATAAGAGCTTCATTGTGTTTGTTTTCCTAGAATACTTTATTGTAACCTCCTAGAGAAAATTATGGATCTCAACAAATTCTTGTCTATCTTTAGCAAGAAGTTTGCTAAGGAGTTTAGAGATGATTATTCTATCATTTTTCCTTGGAGAACTAATGGATCTAGAAAAACAATTCATATTTTATTGTATGAGGAGTTAGAGCTAAAACCTATATAAGGGTTTGCTCTCTCCATTTGCAACTTGGAAACTTTTGGAATGAAAGAACTTGTGAGCAAGCTAGCTCCAAGCTTTGGAGAATGAGGTAATTTATTTATGTATAAGTTTTGGTTTCATATTTGTACAATTTCTATTTGTGTGGCTACATGTTCTAGGTGCACCATTGGAGGTTTATTTGCAAGTGTATGGATGACTAGGACAAAGCAAAGGCCAAAGAAAGGTGCATTCATCTAATTGGAAAGGACAAGGGTAATGGTTTCCTCCCTCTTATCTCCCTTTTGTGTCATGTACTTTCAAGATAAAACATAATCTATTTTATATCAATTGATTGTTTGCTATCGTTGCTAAGATTTCTCATACTCTCATTACATACTACATACACATTAAGCTTAGTAACCCATAGGGAAGTGTTAAAATTAATGCAGCTGCAAGAGCCATTCTCCAGGAGGATGGCAAAGACCCTAGTTGTGATCTAGGGCCCCCAGTACACTCTTGGGGTTCTTGGTCTGGGACCAAGCAGTTAGAGCCATGGCAAAAGACCCTAGTTGGGCCCCCAATGTATTTCTGGGGTTCTTGGTCAAGGACCAAGCAGTTTGATGATATAAGTTCCTAGATGTGTTTTAGGGCCCCTCGATGTGTTCCAGAGAATCCTTGCTGAGTGCTTGGATTGATCCTTGGTGGTTAAGCACCTAGATATATGCTAGGGCCCCCAAATGAGTTATGGGGTATCCTGGTCTAGGACCAGGCAAATTCTTGGTTTAAGTACCAAGCTAAGATGATGTGTGACCTTCTTCTCTCCTGGGATGGTCCATATGACCTAGGAGTAGTAAAGAAGAAAGGCATGATCACACCATTAGCCTTACACGTATGCTAGGATGATAAAAAGATTATAAGTTATATCGTGGGACTCATGTGGACAAACTGCCATTAAAAAAGAACTTCATTTTTTGACTTTGTCTTATTGTTTATTATTGATGAAACCCCTTGCTTGAGTTATTATCCTCCTAAACTTATGATTATGGGTTGGTTTGAATTTATATTTTGGACTTTACCTTTTCATAAAGAAAGTTGGTCGCCATGATCTTGAAACCCACCTCATCAATTTGATTTATTATATTGTTGACTTACTTGTGGTCTATTGGATTTACCGCTTGATGTTTTAATTGGTAAAATATTATTTGTTATTTTTTTAGGGGTTAACCTAACCCTAAAGCTATGTTAAGTGGACTATTATGTTGACCCTATTTTAACTACCTAAAACTATATAAAGGAGTGGTCTCTCCCTCACTTGACACACTTGATCATATGATCTATCTCCTCCAAGAAGACGTTGAGACTGAGGTTTGTTGCGGTTTTTCTAAACAGGTTCACAAGGGTTTTCTCAGCTCTCTCTTGCGTGTATTAGCCTGTCGTGGGTCTATCCCTGCTAGCTGAATTTGTTTGTGCTTGTTGTTTGGACTATTGGTGTCTTTCCCTGCTTGTCGTGGGTTCATCTTAGCCAGCCATAACTATTTGTGCTTTTCATTGGCCTGTTGGTGACCATCCTTGCCTGCCGCTTAGGTTTCTTGTCTGTCGTTGGTTTGTTGGTGTCGCCTTACTCATCCCAGCCAGCCGCCTTGCTCATCCCAGTCAACCGCTTTGGTATTTATGCTTTGAGAATGGTTTGTTAGGGATGATCTTGGAACGTTGGTACTTGTCTCTGCTTGAAGTGGGCTGAATGTGTTAAATCAACCTATTGTTGATTGTGGGTTTTTATTTTCCAGCCCTAGGTTGGACAGTGTTTTTGTTTTCAGGCCTAATACTTGACAGTGGCTTGGATTGTAGTTTTCCAGCTTGTTGAGTAAGTTTTCCTTCTTGGCATTGTCCCTATGATCATGATGAGATCTACTCTGAGGGTTTGATCCATGATTCTCTAAGCTTTTTTGAGCATACATTGGAGGAAGGCAACAACAGTAAATCAGGTACATTCGTTCTCTTCTACAGCTATGGTAATACTCAAATATGGGTTGTGTATGTAATTTACTCACTAATACTGTGAGGTTATGCATCAGAATTTTAATGCTTTGTTGGTCATAATTACAGTAGGATGCTTTGCTGGTCATAATTACAGCAGCTAATGATTTGTGAAATTTAAAGAAATTATGTTTCCAGCTAGTTTACTATTTCTGCCCTTAAATTCTAACAAGAAGCCCCCTTTAGTTAGGATTCCATTCACCCTAGACTAAAGTGCAAAGGAGAGTTGGTGAGGTGACAGTGGCCAACCTTCTAGTTCCACAAGTCTTCACCTAGGTACAAGGACTTTACATTTTTGGGTGACAAATTGTGTGGTAACAGGGCCTATAACCCCCTCTTTAAGGGACGCCTCCCTTCTTGAAAGGACACTTACTCGATTTGTATATAAACTAATCAAACTCTCATTTGTATTATCTCATCTTCTGACCTTCTTGATCTCTCTTATTAAGTGTTTTATGCCTAAATGCACCTATATCTTTTGGCATTCTCTTGTTTTTGGCATTTCTTTCTTTTTTTTGTACTTGTGCATTTCTAGTACAATGCACTTGTACTTGGGCATCTCTCTCTCTCTCTCTCTCTCTCTCTCTCTCTCTCTCTCTCTAGGGTTGTCTTTCTCTAGCACATTTGTGATTGAGTTACTGCAAAATTTGGGTTTGTTTTTGCTTCCATTTGAGAATCTCAACAAAAATATGATACTATAAAAGACTTCAAGCTAGAGTATCATTACAAATTCATGAGCTTACATGCAAAAAGGTTCATGTATGTCAATTGGGTTTAGCTTGAGTGGTTGGGAGGAATGATTGCTATCCTCCCCACCTGAGTTCACTTCTTGCAAGTGACATATTGAGCTCATAATAAGTATATTGTTGTAATGGCTTCGAGCCCTATTGTCAATTGGCCTTGTGTCCTGAAGATTCTAGGGTTTACCTTGGGCACCATCATCAAAATTGGCGGAAGTACTCGAGGGTTTTCCCCAGGGTTTATAACCTAGAAAAGAAAGGTTCGTGTACACAAAGTGTAATGCCCAATAAAGATGTTGTGGTTAGGAACACAACAAATTTCTTTTATACTTTATCATCTTTTGTGTGATGGTTAATATGAATTATCCTATCATTATATTATTTCCTAGTGCTATTGTTAAATAAAATAAATATGAGTTGCTATCAACACTAAGTTATGTTCTTCTATGTCTTGTTTATTTCTTTTGGATGCACGCCTATGAAAAATGATATTGCTAACCTCATAATTACCATATATGTGTATGAATACATATACAGATACAATATGGAAAAAATCCATACATCCAAAATACAACCGAATACAATTGACACACTACCAAATGTTGGAGATAATGGTATTTAAAACTTAGGAGTTAGATGAATAATAAATTCTCACTTATGAAGATATGTAATAATGGGGCAATTAATGTAGTCATTAATGAAGTGGTTAATAGTTGGGTATTTGGGAGTTACGTAACATAATCCTCCTCTCTCTTACTACGTAATGGGACATTGCATCATCTATTGAACGTATCAATCCACTCTTTCTCATTCATATGTATTCCTATCCACGCATGTGTGTAGAATCTCACACGATATCAGAGCCACATGAGGAGAATCCAAGGAAGCTAATGAAGGCACCAAGGCCCTATTGTGACCAAAGAAGGCACCAAGGGACTACTCACACATTGGACAGAGGAACTAAGGAAGTCGACACACAAAATTGTATTTTTTTAATGAAAAAGGAGGTTTGTGAATGCGGCAATTTGAAATCATAAAGAAGATACCTATGGAGATCTGTGTCAAAGAATGAAAGCAGCCATCGATTACTATAATTGCTAGCCACCATGTGAAAGAAATATAAGCCATAATTGTTGTAGTCGTCAAAAACGGAGAATAGAGTTAGCATGTCGACCACCATATAGTCAACAATTAAAATAATAATAAAGCAAAATTTTCTTTTAAAAGGAGCCACCAAAGGATTTGAATTAGTCCTTGTGAGAAGTAGAGCCACCAGAAGGGCCGCAAAGTGTGAATTGAGATGTGGTTAATTAGAGTCGTAAAGGAATCTGCCACTTAGAAGAGAGAGACACCACAAAGGAAGTCGCCAAAAATTGATACGTGATCTATCCAGGCACCACCATTCATGGTCACAGACAGTAACCCAATCTCGCGAGTAGAAGGAGCCACCAAAAAGAAGGTGAGTTGTCGATTTGAAGAGGAATCGAATTGTGCCGCCAATTTCATCCACTGATTTGATCTACAGTATTCTAAATTGGAGAGTAACACCTAGACAAATTAAAGACTATAGAAGAGTCCAGTAGATAGAGGAAAACTAGCAGATTGCTTGGAATATGCAATTACAGAAGTGAGCCAAGTAAGGTTTATGATTGTTGAGCCTCTATCAATTTTGAAGAAGACTATTTTGAAAAGGGTTTATGCTTTTGTATCTAGAAATTGAAGACTAAGTTTTGTTGGAGTGAAAGTCTAGAAGAGTCATTTTTCTTATTTTTTGGGCATAGAACAAAAAATTGTTTTATTCTAAGGTTTAGACCTCGTTGTTGTTGTTAAAATTGGCACATCGTTTGATTGTCAATCATTGAGTCAAAAGGGTAAATTCAGATTTCAGATTTGTTTGGTGTATTTAAACCCCCAAAAAAAGGCCAATTTATCTCATATAATGTTGGACGGAAACAGCAAATTTAATGCTCAGAATTTTAAATCATGGAAACAAAAGATGCTTGCCATATTTGAACGCATGTGTTTGGACAAACTTGTATTGGGAAAAGAAATCCAAAGTGAAATCGATATAGATTCCCAAGAAAAGTATGATGCAAGGAATTGAGAGGTTGTGATGTTGATCAAGTTCTCAGTAACGAATGAGATGCTTCTTGAAGTTCAATATGGTAATCACCCATTTGTCATGTGGGGGAACCTACTGAAGATGTATGAAACCTTTGACAACAGTAGAGCATTCTTCCTTAAAAATATGTTATTCTCAATTCAAATGGAGGAATTTGACTCCTTGCCAAATCATTTGTTAAAAAGCAAGGATATTGGACATCAATTGAAATCAATTGACAAAGAATGGAAGAAGATATGGTGGTTATAACATTGAAAAGTTTGCCTTCTTCCTATGCAAATTTTATTGAGACCTTGAACATTACTAGTACTGATAAGATCTGAGGTTTGAGCAGTTAAGCATTGTTGTCGTCCTTATACACACTTGCAAACGTGAGCTAAGTCCTTCTCACTTAGTGTGTCCTCGGAGGCACAGTGCCTAGGTTCAAAGCCCACGCTGTCACTTTGACTTGAACCTCTTCTGTCTAGGCTAACTCCTAGGGAAGCCAAGGGGGGTAGACCCTAGTTACTAGATGAGATTAAGGATTTAATGTTCTAGGAGTTGGTTTTAATTGGTTAGAAGGTCAGGGGGAATCTAGTCTATGATGTCAATCAACAAATGCAAGATGCAACTATCTAAGTATGAGAGTCGGACCTCTTCCTAGGGCAACTAAGACTAGTGCCTAAGATTGGGCAATGGGGTCAACTAAGTTAAGGGGATATTCGTTACAAGATAATTACAAGTTACAAAAGATTACAAAAAGATAGATACAATTAGATACAAAAGAATATCTAAGATATACAGATTAAGATTAGATACAAAATATTAACAAGTGCTTGAAATGTGTAGGAAATGAGATATTCAAAGATGAACAACCATCAACACATCAAGCCAAACATGCTCACAACAGATAGACTTCTGTTGGACTGTTTTTCAATAGCCAAGAGACGCAAAGCGCTCAAGACCCAATCAAGAGAATGCCTCCAGGTGAATGCACACTTCTTGAAGGATCACACCACAAGTACAAGAATTAAGGAGAGATAAAAACGTGGAAAGCCAAATATTCCAGATGAAAGATGTATCCACTTAGATATTATTTCTACAACACATCAAAGATAGCTTGTATATGAATGTAACTTGAAAGACAATGAGATCAGTGAACTTGCAAGTGTGTAATCGTATTGTTGATGTTGTAGATTGAAGATTAAATTAAGTGATTAAATGTGAGATTGATTTTAGCCCTATTTAGGTGTCAACCCAAACACTCTCCTCCCCCTATTACCAAGTGTTTGTTGGATGCTCGAGAAGTGAGGCAACGAGGCCTACCCTAGCTTCACAGGTCAACCCTAAGGTCGAGTACTCCGGAAAAATTTCCGTGGCTTTCCTCAAAATCCCAGTTTTTAAATGGCGAAGATGGTGAGTTATGGTGTCCTATTAAGTCTAATTAATAAATTTTAGACCTATGAGCTAAATATTGTAAAGTGTGATTGAGTGCTTGTAGCTTGCTCAACAAAGGATTGCCAAAATACTGAGAATTTAGAGATAAGAAGGCTGATGCCTTTAAACAAATGGATTGCAAGTTAAATTTTAGTTTCCGGAAAAAGCCTTGGGGACCCAAACCGAAATTAGTGATTGAATTCTTAGATTATTAGATTGCACATGTAAGATATAAGAACTAAAACTAACTTGCAGAATTGTAAAAGATGATTAATTGAGCCCTTTAAGATATCGATGTTTGCACGCATGTGTTAAGATAAAACGTTGCAACAGAAAATGACATGCATGCAAAGTAAATCACGAAAGCAAATATCAACTATGCCTCCACGGGCTCTAATCTAACAAGTGTTAAGTGTGAGATCTACTCTAGATTATTTTAACTTTAAGCATGCATGTAGAAATCATGACTAATCTAGCTAAGCTTGCAAAGTAAAGACTGAATGAAAGGAAAGCAAGCCGTTTGGGTACAACTCCTTTGGGCTTGTGTTTACGGTATTTTAGAGAGAAGAGAAAGAAAGAAATTGTTACCACAATGAGAGGAGTTGTTTGAGGGTGTGTTGTGCATGGAATTGGGCAGCATGCCCTCTTGTCCTGGTAAGAACCTACAAAAATCAGCAAGCTATTGCTTGCTGATTTGAGCTGCAACACACTCAACAAAGTTATGAAATTTATGTTTTTAGGCAGAAATTTCGTGCATACAAAACCAGAAATTTGTATTGATTAAGTGACCAATCTAAGCATGTTAGATACCAAAACCGAATCTGAAAGAATGAGGAAGAGGGACAGAGAATGCTAGTGAAGTGTAAGCGAAGATGAGTGTACATTCGTCCTTGAAGCTATCCCAACAACTTCATAGAGGTGACCTGCAAAACTTAAACCAGAAGTGAGATGGAACAACAGATAATATTCTGCATGCATAGACAATACAACATAGTTTCTATTATATAAGCATGCACAAAATATATAGGTGGGCAACTACACTATTGCCTCACCTAGCCTAGTAAACTAATTTACTTGAGCAACTATTTACCAAAACACATAAAGATTCAGAATGATGTCACCTCACAATGAGTGGCAAATCCAGACTAATCTTGAACGCCACAATATCCTCCAAAGCAGTTTCTGTATTATTAAATGGGAAGAGGTTGCAGCATCAATGCTGCTACAAGCTCTTCAAGAACCAAAACCAGTGAAGCAATGTGAAAGTAATGAGAGACAGAGAGGGATGGGAAGAATTTGGTAGCATAACAATACGGTCAAGAATGATCTCAAATGAGGGAGTGAGAGGTCTCTTAAATAGCTTGAGAAGCTAAGGAGACCCATCTTGGATCTTCAACAAGTGTCAAACATCCAAGGGACAAGACAACTCAAAGACCAAAACGAGCCAATGAGAGACTAAGCTTTTAGGGTGAGGGGAAATGGAAAAAGGATGAAGTGATGAGGAGAAAGCAAGGAAAGGAGGGGACGAATTGGTAAGAGGAGGAAACCCACGCATGCATCCAAGGCAAATTCCACTTCAAAGCTTGAGGTTTCCACACTCACGTGTGATGTTTCCATCTTGTGTAAGAATTAAAGCGTGAGTTTGAGTGATGCGTGGGAATGAGGGAGGATGTGTGTTTGGAGTGTGGAGTCCACATTCCTTGAAGGCATACGAGTGGTGGAGGAGAGGCCCCACGCCTCAATTAAGGTGAGTTTCCAAGCTTTAAGTGTGACTTTCCAACTTTACGTAGGAGAAAGCATGAGGTAAGTGAGGGACATGTGAGGGATGCATGAGGTGAGTGAGGACGTGTGCTTGGAGTGTGGAGTCCACACTCCTTGAAGACTCATGAGTGGGTAGGGAGAGGTCGTAGGAGTGGGAGAGGGGACCACGATTTTAATTAAGGGAGAAATTAAATGTTACGTGGGAGTTGAGAGGAAAACGTGAGGGTTACGTGAGGGATGAGTGAGCTTGAAGAGTGTGTGTGGGACACACTCCAAATGGGGAGGTGGATGGGTAGAGGAAGGGCGTACCTCATGAGGAGGGGCCCTCAACCAAATATTAAAATGATTAGTAAATTAAAATCTCACGTGGGGAGGGTGTACGTATCCCTTAATTGGGAAATAAATTAAAAGGTGGGTAATAAATTAAAGGAATGGGTAAAGGGCATGTAAAGGGTTAGGATGGGTTAGGTGGGTCCCTCTCATCATTAATGCCACTTACTTCACTGTTTTTGGTCCATTATTACAAAAAATGACATTTGCCCATGTCCTGGGTTTGGCAATTAAAATTGTTGTTTTCCCGAAAAACTCCTAAGTGGACAAACAACCTAGCAAAACTTGTCCGACTGAGTTGAAACTTGGTCCACGAGTGTAGGGAGTCTCATTAGCTTTCTTTTGAGTATAAATACCCCTATCAAAAATTTACATTAAATACCCAGAATTAATTAATTAATTAATTAATTCAGAACCTTAAAAAAAACCTAGCTATAATTGACGGAATTCTGCGAAATTTCGTGTGTTGTCTTACATGGTCATTTACAACATTCCTAAACACTAGCTACCTAGGAATGACTTCATTAGAACGCCTTTCACCATTTTGGAGGATTTATTGGGTGGGAGTGAAAAACTCAAGGGATATTAACCCGGGTGGTTAGGCCACATTATCCTCTTGAGGATAAAAAACACTCAATGAAAGGAACTCTCCTAATGAAGAAACCCTAAGGCAACTGACCTAACATGATCCATGTAGACCTATTACATTATAAACCCGTGCAGGGGTGCGGTAATCCCGCTTACAAAACCGTGTGCTGGA
>ML783150.1:632737-685390 GCA_009831015.1 Picea engelmannii | reverse complement strand
TCCACAGAGATATCATAATACAAACTTGCAGTCCTTTGTCGCATTTATTATTTGTATGATCATTTATATGTTGTAAACCTTTGATCCTACACACACATTAGCAGCGTTTCCTAGACTAGCCAAGTCAGGAACATTACACTTCCGCTGTGCACTGGAGGTTCTCCACCAAGTTGTCTTCTTCTTATCTGCATACAAGAGTCTCTTTCTGGTATGCCTCAAAGTCTTGAGATTGCTCTTCATACGCTCTTTATTAAATTTCTCTAAAGAACATTCTTTGCATTTATCTGATGTAGAATTCCAACTCATGGATGTTGTGGATGATATAATGACTCATGCAGTGATATGTCTGGTGTACTGGAACAAGTAATCATCATAGTTTTCTCCCTCCATTTGGGAGAACCTCTGGTTCTGGATTTTGCAATGCTTTCATTCATAAGTCATACACTGGTCTTCATCACGACTTTCAGTTCTTCTGCTTGATTGCTTTTAGTGAGTTCATATCAGGCTGGTAATCTTGTGATTCTTGATACAATGACTGGTTGTTCTGGTTCCTCTTTCTTTCTTGGAATCCTCATGTTTTTCTTTTACTTTTGGGTCCATGGAGTTTCTTATAGATTCCATGCCCTAGAGATTCCACTTCTTCCTTTCATCATAGGATCATGGATCTGGATGGACAACCAAGAATGCTTTAAGGCTTCTCTTCGAAGAGGTCTTCTTCTGCGATTGAGTTGGACACGTATTGTCTTTTCATGGCTGCTACCATGGATATATATTTTATCATTTTCAATGGATCATAGGATTAGCTCCCTCCTAACCCTTGCTTCATGTAAGAGTGCATATAATCGGTTCCCTCCGTCTGACAGATTCCATGCTTCCATTTGAATCCTTATTGTCTTCTGCAATGTATAATAGAGTCCACGCTTCCATCTACATCCTTATAGAGTCCACGCTTTCGTCTTGTTGTCTTCTACAAAACATCATAAGCCTTTTTCCAATTTCTTCTCGATTGTTGACTTCTTTCTGTCTTTGCTTCTTCTAAGTCTCTTCAGGATTGATTCTGATTTCCGCTTATCTTGTAATAGATATATTTCATCTTTTCTTGTATAGCAATCCTTAGTTTGTTGTTCTTCCATGGATATAGTTCTTCTTGGAACATTTTATCTTTCTAAGAGATAGATATACAAGATATGTACATAGACGATGCAAACAAGATATGTACAAGAAATAAGAAGAATGTTGTTACCTTTTAGTAGAAGAAGTCTCTTCCATCTTGCTTAGTCTTCTTTATAGGTTCCTTTTCTTCGGCAATCGATGCTTCGTGTTTCTCCTTCCTTTTCTTTAGCTCGGGACACTGATTCCTGTAGTGACCGTACTTTTGACAATTGAAGCACTGTATTTATGAAATATCTTTTCTTTGTTTTGGCTTCCTTCTTGAATCGAACTTTCTTTTGTCCCTGAAGTTCTTGAATCTTGTTGTGAAGGCTTGATCATCGTACTTCTTTTGGGGTCTCTCTTTTGCATTGATCCTTGATTCTTCTTGAGCACAACAAGTCCAAAGTTCTTCAAATGTCGGGTACTCCTTCCTTGTGTTCATGCTTGCGGAAAATGCATCCCATGTCTTGGAAAGACCATTGAATACTATGTTCACCAATTCCTTTTCTGAAGTGATCTCTTCAATAGCTTGTAGTTGATCTCTTAACTGAGAGATCCTTACAAAGTATGATGTTATGCTGTCATCATCATTCATCTTCATGTCACGGAGCTCATTCTTCAAACTCATAACTTGTCCAATGTTTCTGACTTAGAAGAGATTTGTTAGGGCATCGTACATCTTCTTCGATGAGTCAAGAGGGAGATGTAGGGTATCAAGTGGTATTTTATGGAATCCACTATGATACTCATGGCATTGATGTCAACATCTTTGAACTTCTCCATAGCTGCAATGTTCTGCAGTTCCTTCTCTTCTCCTTCTTTAAACTCTGGCTTCACAATCTTTCCTTTCACAATATCCAACACTTTATTCTTAGCAAGGATGAGGTCAATCCTTGTCTTCCATGCTCTAAAGTTAGAGGCTCCATCTAGCTTGTTCTTAGACTTCATAGAGTTCGTCATGGCTTGTTTGACTTGGTCAAACCCTAGATTTGACCAGAAATCCAAACTTCATGTCTTGGCCTTTTGAGAGTACCGGGAGATGTGCTGGGCTAGGGCGCACTGATCTATCTGGAGATTAGGTCAATCTCATCACTTAAGGTGCCTCGACAAGAGGTTTAGGGTTTCTGCAACTGCTTCTGCTAGTAACCCTGGCTGCAGTGTCTTGAAAGTTGCTTTTGTTAGTAACCCTAGTGCCAGTTCCTCAACGAGCTCAATGTCTAGCGGCTATGTTTCCTTCCAAAATTTTAGGCTGACTGAAGGGGTGTGGGCCCATAACCTATTAGAATATAGAAGATGGTGTGCTCGTTTTACCATTGACGATACCCTCGTCACCCAACCATAGGCCGAAGCCTCCCTCAAAGCACCTTAACCTTGACTGAGAATTCCTTCGGAAGCAAACCCTAGGCTAGATAGCCAAACAAGGGGTAGCGCACCTTTCCCCAAGGATAACGCATCACAAAAAGCTGATCAGATAGTCCAAACCCTCGCCAATAGATAGTCCAAGCCAACACTGAAGATAGTTGTTGCTGCAGCTACACCTGCAATCCTCCTTCACACGTGTGCACCAAACTGGAGCTGCAGTGCGCACCAAACTGGGAACTGCAATTCTGAGATGCTATAAATGAGAACTGGCGCCCTGTATTTATAGTGGTTCTGTCAGTTTTGTTGGGGCCGACTTCTCATTCTGGATAAGTGTCTGTTCAACATATTATTATTATTTTTGTCCGACTTCTTCTCTTGGAGGTTAATAACCTAATATAAATTATCTTCTTGAGCCGACAAGGCTTCTAGGGTTATTAGCCAACTCATTAAGGTTTCTCTTGCTTCCCGGAGTCTTCTATTCTCGTCAGGTTCACACGTGAAGGTAAATACCTCCCGCAGCTACCATAATATTAATAGTCCCACCCTTACTTGAGTACCCGAGCCAGGCATCCAACTGAGCCAATTATTAATGATTGGTATCGCTTTCCTTATGCTTGTCCATATTTTAGAAGCAGGAGGCTTTTGGTGTGATCGATATCTAATCCAATCTACAGTAGAAGAGTTTGTATATACTTCTCTTTAATAACCCTTTGTCAGATGCTAGGATGATTAATAACCCTCCAAAGGGTAGCAACGTTCAGTGCCAGATTAAAAATAGACAGATTACGAAACCCCCAGCGTCCAAGCTTTTTCAGTCTTGACAGAACCTCCCATCTGCATAGATGGAATTGATGATTTCCGGAAAGTCCTGTCCATAAGAACTGAAACAATAATTTTCTGACTTTATTTATGATCATTCGGGGAAGGGCTTCCATGGTCATCCAGTAGACATTCTGTCCTTCCAAAACATATTTTATTAAGATATATCTTGCCCCCATTGAAAGCCATCTGGTTCCCCAATGATTGATCTTTTTTGACACCCTTTCCACCATCCACTCCCAGTCTGAAGCTCGATGAGAACCTGTCTTTAATACATACCCTAGGTACCGGAAACCCTCAGATAAATTGCTGCACTTATAAGATAAAAAGGATTTGTAAGATATTAGCTCAAACTCAGAGATACCTTCATGATGAATAGTTGATTTCTTTTGATTCACAGTAAGACCAGAAGCACTACAGAAGAGGCTAATAAGTCTGTTAATCTCTTTCCATTCCATTAAGTTGGCCTTGGATAAAATGAGGACACCGTCCATAAAAAGGAGGTGAAGAATTCTAGTGAGATTGGAGACCTTGATCCCTGAGATATGTCCATCTTCAAAACTTTGTTTCAACAGTAGGCTAAGTCCCTCCATAGCCAAAATGAAAAGAAGTGGAGATAGTGGGCATCCCTGCCTGATCCCTCTTCCACTCCTGAAAAATTATGAAGCCTCTCCATTTATAAGAACCGCAAAGGAGGCTGAAGTAACGCATGCCATTATCCACTTTATCATATGGTAATCCAAACCAACTTTATGAAGGATAAGCCCGAGGAAGTCCCAGTCTAGGCAATCATACGCTTTCCTCGGATCCAATTTTAACACCAAGGCCTTCATTTTGTTCTTTTTTATACTGTGGATGCACTCATGGGTTGTTCCTATGGCATCCTCGATATGCCTGCCCTTGAGGAAGCCCATTTGTTCAGAAGAGATATAACTTGAAAGCACATCTTTTAATCTGTTAGCAATTAATTTAGTAATAATCTTATAGACTAAGTTACAAAGAGAGATAGGGTGGAAATCCTCAAAGGATTCTGGTTTGTTCGTCTTTGGGATCAATGTAAAAAAAGTGGCATTTAATTCGCCTGATATGGAACCAAGTCTTCTAGAACCTTCAACCATCGCTAATAAATCTTCCCCCTCTACATCAAAAAAAGAGGTGAAGAACTCCGTTGTCCAGCCATCTGGACCCAGACTCTTCTCCATTTTGAAATGGAACAACACCGCTTTCATTTCTTCCATCGTAACCTGTTTGTAAAGAGCATGGGAGCTAGTCTCATCAATCATCGAAGAGTATAGATCGGCCAGCTTACACTGATCATTAATATTCAGAGGATTTGAGTTATAATTTTTTTTAAAGAAGATGGTTGCTTCCTTCTTTAACCTGTCTTGATCATTGACCACGTCTCCATTAGCATTCTTTACATCCCAAATATAATTTTTAATTCTGTTTTCGGAGGCCACTCTGTGGAAATATTTCGTGTTTGCATCCCCACTCGCCAACCACAGAGCTCTACTTCGAAGTCGCCATTTATCCTCCTCATGACGAAGAATAACATTCCTTTCTGATTCAAGGGTTTTCAGAGTCTCTGCCAGAATTGGATTAGATGGATTCTGTGTCTGATTTTTAATTTGTTCCTTGATATCACTTTCCAAACTTACCAGTCTTTCTCTTTTCTTTAGTTGTTTTTCTTTATACCAATCTTTGGTGTTGTTTTTGAGAAGCTGTAATTTCCAGATGATCTTCTTTTGTGGATTGCTTTCTGAGAAGAATCTAGGGTCATTCCACACCTTTTTTACCAGTTCTACAAAATCTTTATCCTCAACCCAGTTTCCGTTAAATTTAAAAGGATATGCTTTAAACTTTTTCGGGAAATCCAGCTGAATGCAGATAGGGGCATGGTCTGAAATATATGGGTATTCAACCCATGTCCTGTAAAAACCAATATCCACGAGAAGATCTTCTGAAATCATAACTCTATCTAGACGTCTGGAGAGCATGTTTTGACCCAATCGACCATTGCACCAAGTAGGAGCTAGCTTAGGGGGTTTGATATCTCTGATATTTTTGGAAGAAAACAGATCTTTAAAAAATACATCTATAAAACCCATGGAGGTCGCTCCCCAGATTTCTTCCGAGTTGAGAATAATGTTAAAATCTCTTGCCATAATCAAATTTTTTGACGACAAGATACCATTGTCTTTCACTTCATTCCGAAAGGTTTTCCTAGCTGTACAAGGGCCATATACATTTAATAAAGTAATCTCCCGTAAGTTGCACCCTGTAAGCAGGATACCCCCTACATAAATGAAAGGAGACATCTCAAATAAGCTAGGGTCCGAGGCTACAAGAAGACCCCCAGAAGTGCCCACTGAATTAACTGAACAAATGGCCCAAGATGGTCGAAAACAATAGAAGAAATCCCCAGCCTTCTGAGTTGATACCAAGGTTTCTTGTAAGAAAACAATCTCTGGCATCACTTGATCCATCATACGACGAAAAGAGGCGGATTTTAGGGTGCCTCCAATCCCTCTGATATTCAATGACAATAATAACATTATTTTGACCTTGCCAAGGCCTTCAGTGCTCTAAGTGGCACAATGTCAGTAGAAGATGAAGATATCTCAGTGTTATAATCAGAAGATTGAAGAAGCTTTTTCCGGCTTCTTCTAGTTTTAATCGGAGAAACTTCTAAGGCTACCCCTCTCGACCAGGCAAAATTTTTCCCTTCCCAATCCAATTTGGTCTTTGAGCTTGTAGCCTCCGAAGATCCCACAGGAGTAAGAACCCTTTTTTCCAGATAGGTAGGAATTATTGTTGGCTCTTTAATCACCCTACCAATGGATCCCAACGACTCAAGTGCTAAAAGTTGGTCCTCCATCTCCTCCTCTGTCTCCCTATACCCAGGCAATAGGACAGAATCAATGGTCTATGTAAGCAAGGAAGAGGGGACAATAGTCGGGTTACTCGGGGCAGTCTGGAGAGAACTAGTAAACAACGTAGGCACGGGAGAGTGAGGAATTTGAGCCAGTCTTTGGTTAACATCCACCGTAGAGTGAGACGAAAAATCTCCAGGATGGGTAGATAGGGGAACCTGAACAGCGGGAGAGGGTTCAGTCTCATGAAAGAAGATTCTATCGACTTCTGGTTCAATAGGGAAAGGAGGCTTATCATACGGACAAGACGCTGAACCACCACCCACTTGAGAAGAGTCTTGAGAAGATAACCTAGATAAAACCTCAGATTTATCCAAGGTTTCCTTTTCCCACGAGGTTAGGGATGAAAAAAGAGTAGGACAATAAAACAATAACTTACTTGAAAGAGTATCTGAGGAATCCTGAAGCAAGCCAGTCCTTGAGGATAATTGAGAAGGGGCATCAGCTATAGCGTCTACTTCCATCATGTAATCAGGAGGGTCTTCTTGCAACACCGTGTCTTCGGACTTTTCCTCGATCATCTTCCCTTTGCAATCTCTGCGAAGATGGCCAGTACAGTGACACCAGTTGCATCTGAAAGGAATTCCCTAATAGTCTAGCCTTTGTTTGTAGTGACGATCGCGCCAATCAATGTCTAAGACTTCGGAGAGTCCTTCATGGATATCAATCTCCACTAGAATCTTCCCCATCTTCCTTGAAGGGTTAGTAAAGGAGGAAGGGTCCAGAGCCATAAAACACCCCAAGGCATTTCCAATAGCCATAAATGCCTCTTCAGTCCAGAAGTGCAATGGTAGACCCAGTAGCAAAACCCAAAGATGTTTGTGTTGGAAATACTCAGTTTCTGGATCAAAGGCGATTCTCCATCTTTTTAGCATCAGGCTACTCCTACCCAGAACCTAGAACTTGTCCATTAGTAGAGAAGCATCCTCTGGTTTCTTACAAATGAAACCCCACCATCCTTTTGTTAGGTATAACATCTCCAGTGTATAACCAAGGATAAGAGTCCATAATTTTATAACCCAGTCTGTTACTGAGATGTCTGCTAGAAAGGAGTAAGCTAGTCTACCTACCAAGCCGCACAGAGCCAGCCTGCAGGTATGTTCAAGGCCTACACCATTGCCTAGAGCCATCCTTCGAACAAGATTATTCGGCTTCCAGGCTCTTTTGCTAGTCCTAGTCTGTCGGTTAGTAAAGGAAGCCTTTATAAGTTTTCCATTCGCTGGACACTTCGGTACCTCTTTTTTAAGGCAGAAGGAAGGGTCTATACCTTTCTGATTCCAAGGAGAACTGGTAACCGGGGTACCACCGGTAGGGTCAGAAGTAGGTAAAGTGTCAATATTCGAGGCAGAGGTTGGAGGAATGTCGAGAGATGGAGCAGAAACAAGATTAGGGGAGTTTACATAAAGGCCAACCAAGTCTGTCTACTTGAAGACACCATCCCTAAGCCAATCAAGTTCATCTAACGGATTCATGAGTGATTTGATATCACTGAGGAAGGCAACCTTTCTACTGGGGTCCATAGTCAGAGCTGACGAAACTTTTGATAGGCAAATAGGAAACCAAAGGTTAAATCAGACTGTCTCGAAAACAAACATTGGAAGACGGTCATGGGAACTGTGTCGAGAGAAAATAACAGTTTGTAATCAGAAAAGAACAAAAATAGGGGACATGGAGAAATATGGGACCCAGCTCAGTTCACGGGTAGAAAAGGAACTCCTGCGAAGGGATAGGCAACAGTCCAAAGGCAATAAACTGGAGACGAAGACTGTTCAAAAGAACATGGCGAAGGCTCCAAAGGGAAGACAATGAGAAAAACATCACATTATCCAAAATATATCATTCCCAGGACAAATCTTAATAGTAGTTCAGCCAAAGCTTCCATGAGAGCTTTACAGATATTAAACCAGAGCTGCCATGATCATTCCCCACTCTTGAAAAAAGCACCATATTTAAATCTATGCAAAGAATGGCATGAATTATGGAGGAACAATTTAAAAAAGTCAAATACTATGTGGATGGATTATAACCAAATTAATGTTAATCTTTGGGTAGTTACCAGAGTATTCTCCAACTATTTATAAGAAATAAAATTTAATTTAATTTTCAAAGAGACGTGTCTCTTGTCCCCGAGGTGTAGGATAGTCGGTGGCGGAGTGTGTTGTTAAGGCACTCCGTGATGTTAAAGTCATCGGTTCGAAACCTGCGGGAACAAAAAATCTAGCCATGTTAAGGGTTGGTGTGGCTCAGGCCGGGTGCGATCCCCGTGTGATTTTGACGGCTTAGATGCCCCTGAGTCATGGTTTCTTAGCCACAGGTTAGTCCCACATGTCACGGACAAACTAACAAAAAAAAACGTGTCTCTTTGGATCAATTTAAAGACACAACAATGCACACGCATATTTTTTCTCTATCACACGTGAGAAGTGATCTAAGGAAGAGACCGAAGTTTCTAAGGAGTTGAAATTTTCTGAGTGTAATTACTGAGTAATGTTCTAGAGTTTACTAGAGTAATATCGTATATCATTGGAAGTAATCACCACTTGCGAAAAATTGTGCTTGTCTAATTTAACACTAGAAAATCAACATGGTTAGTTGTATGACATCGAATATATGATGGATGTGTGTTGGTCATAGTAGAAGACGTATTATTTGCAGGGTCACTGTATATAGTTGTGCACATCCATGTAATGAAGAAAAAGAGGAGGTCAGCACATGCAGAGGGAGAAGATGACTCTGAAGATTATATAGCCTCAGAGGGAGTCAAGTTTCAGAGGGAGCATGCATACTTAGAGTGGGCCTAATCTAAGAGAGAGTCAGTTGCTTAGAGACTTTCATTCAGAAAGGATTCCTCTTTAGATTCATATTCAAATGGGAGAAATTTCCTCCAAGACTGACAGACAAGAGGCTAGACCTTGAGGAGATATGAGACCTACTGGAGAGGATTCCCTTGTTTCAGTGAAGGAAGCCAGTCAGAAGGATTGGGATGTAGACCCTTTCAACCTTGATTCTGATACATGTACATTGGTTGACAACAAAAACATTTGTTGAGATACCTACGTGGTACGAGTGGATATGGATTGAGATATGCCTCGAATGGAGATGTGAAGCTCCAGAGTTATACAGACTCTGACTGGGCAGGGAGTGCAGTGGATCGGAAGAATACTTCCATATGTTGTTTTAGTATGGGATCATCGTGATCTCGTGGTTGCGCAGGGAGTAGACATCAGTGGCACTCAGTACAACAGAAGTAAAGTATATAACATCCAGTATTGTAAGCCGTGAAGCAACATGGCTTCATAAGTTTCTTGTAGGACTTCATTTGAGACATGATGCAGAAGGGAGTTGTGAACCTTCAATACACATCCACAGATGAGTAGAATCGGGCATACATTCTCCCAAAGTGGTCATGTAGATTTGACTGAGGAGAATGAAACATTCACTCACAAGATTAGTCATGCTTATTTGGATAATGGTGAATGGCCCAGGCATAGTCTTTTTCCTTAGTCATGTTGATTTGACAAGGAGTGGAAAAGACTCGAGGTGCTGATGTTTCTCCACTTGGATGAATCAGGCAAACATTCTCCCAGAGTGGTCATGTTGATTAGACCGAGGAGAATGATACATTCATTCATAGGATTAGCCATGTTGATTTGGCTAGTGGTTAATAGCCCATGGCATTGATGTTCTCTAGCTATTAGCATCGGGCAAACATCCTCCCAGAGTGACCATGCTGACTTGGTTGGGGAGGATGATACATTCACTCACAGTATTAGCCATGCTGACTTGGCTGGTGATGAATGGCCCAGGCGCAGTCTTAGAGACTCGAGGCGTTATCACATGCCTGCTCTAGGTTGGAGCGATCTATGTTGATCAAAAGTGCATGTGAGGAGAAGTATACATCAATTAGGTGCATGTCGGAGATGATTACATCAACAAAGGTTCATTGACAAGTGTAAGAGGGAGTTGGCCTCGGAGTTCGAAATCAAGAATCTTGGCGAGATGTAAAATGTCTCCATAGTTGAGAAGGGGTGTTGAAGTTAGAAGCATCGGGCATACATTCTCCAAAGTGGTCATGTTGATTTGACTGAGGAGAATGGCCCGGGAATAGTCTTCAAAGGACAAAAGACTCGAGATGCTAGTGTTCCTCCAGTTTGTGGAAACATCGGGTAGACATTCACCCACAAGGGTGTACCTGTGGTGAATGGCCCTAGTAAGCATCAGGTGGACCTTCTCCTAGATTGGGTTGCATACCAAGGGAGATAGGATACATTTATCACAAGGGTGTACTTATGGTAAATGGGCCCGGGCATAGTCTTTCCTTGGTCATCACAAAGAGTGATATGGACTCGAGGTGCATAATGCCTCCCTCGTTGAGAGGGAGTGTTGATGTTTGGACAACATCAGGAAAAAATTCTCCCAGATTAATAATTAATAATTAATAATAATAATAATAATAATAATAATAATAATAATAATAATAATAATAATAATAATAATAATAAAAAATAGTTATTATAATTATTAGAGATGCATCCTTTCATGGATGGTCACCATATGTGCCTTTAGGTTCTCTATATATTTGGCACATTCATCATTGTAATCATGAATCTATCATAGAATGTCATATACAATATTATCTCTCATATAATATCTCATATAAAAATTCAAAACTAAGAACCAAGAAGTTGTCAAGAACATAGTATGTGGTGTGACTAGGAACCGTGAGCAATCAAACTTGGATGTGGATTGGAGAATAATCATCAAAATTTGTTAACATCATGCCAACCACTATATATAACATGTTATGGAATCGTCAAGCACAACAACTCAATGCACAATGACAATACCCATGTGTGTGTGAATATGACCCTAACAACATAACGCCCTCTAGGGTTAACTCACCCTCAAATATGCTCTCAAGGATATGCAACACATGAAATCAAATCTATCAACACATGTTGATCCTAATCAAATGCATGAGAAGAAAATACCATTACATTTACCATCCTATAAAAGGATATACTCAAAGTCTCTCCAACATTGCTCGATCTATCTACCCTTTTTGTTTGTTAGGGCCTAACCCTCGTTCATTAGTATTATATTAGTTATAGTCAAATCGGCTTAGAGTGTAGGATACTTCAATCCCTTTTTATCTCATATTTACAAATCAAGGAGATTTATTTGAATCATCTTCTCGTATTGTGCATTTAGGTATCTTGTAATTGGAGGTTTCCCCTCAAAAAAGTTATTATTCACTCATTCACTTGTTCTGGGTGTGGCATTATTGAAATTGGTGTTGTTTAATGCTTATTGGGTTATTTGTCTCATAAAATTTGGTACCATAACAAACGATCATTGGTTTGGTTCCTTTAAACAAGTCGTCTTACCATTTTCACTCTATCCTTAATTTGAATTATTGGATTGGCATGGGAGCTTGGAAAGAAGAAACAACAAAGTATCTCAAACCAAAATTTCAAAATCTGGTTCACCATATTTTTGGAGTTACAAGTTGTACAAGGTAAGGTTTTTCTTAGTTCTCAAATTAGACTTAAACAAGTAGTTCAATAAAACAATCATATATGAATATTACGAGGTCCAAATTGGGTGCAAGGAAAATTTTAAGGATCCATACTTATCTTAAAGTGTAGAAAGTTCAGCGAATCTTGCTAGTTCTTAAAATGTCAACCATAAAATGTTTGGCAATATTTTTATAAAAATATTCAAAATTTTAAAGATTTTATTTAGTTTCTAGAAAATTTTGGTGATTTTTAGAGTAAAATACTTTAATCCTAGAGAATTTGGGCAAATCATTTTAGAAAAAAAATGGAAATTGGTGAAACTTTTTTTGGAAAAAAATTGGAAAATTAGCCCATGGATGAAATTTAACCCCTAAAATTTTTCTTGATAAGGTGCCACTTGTGGGATTGGAAATAAGATGGACTAGGGAATTTCAAGTTAGAATTTTAGACCTATTAGGGAGATATTGGTGACATGGGAGTCCGTACAAATTTGCTCACCCACATGGCACTAAAAAAAGTAAGTCTTGGTAGTTTGGACCTAACTTCCTCTTGAAGACTTGAAATTGAATGAGAATTGTGGGATTCTAAAGTAGACAATTAGGTTATTGCAATCTAGAATTTTGAACTCAAAGGTGTAGAGAATTGAAAGATGTGTCAAGTACAAGGTCAATGTGTATATTAATCCCCAAACAAAGGCTTAACAAGAATGTTAACTTGAAACCTTCATAAATTTTGATTGGGAGATATGTTTGAGGTGATTCAAAAGGGGTTGTAATTATAAAATAGAGGAATTGTAGGTAAACAATATATTATGCCCACATGAAAAAGGGTAGTGCAAAAAATTCTACACCAATGTAACGTTCCCCAGCCTCGCTGAGTCCCATTACTAACAGAAAACACATAAAATTGAAAATTTGTTGCCAATATATTTCGTAGCTTAACAACTATAGGAAAACACACAGATTTAACCATTGTTGATACCATTGTTAAAATGCAGCTACAGCATGCTAACTAACATGAATGCCACTAATAAATTCATCACGACATCTTATAATTCATTATCATACACATAGTTAATGCACAATGACTAAAACTCATAATGCAACACAGAAAAAACATATAAAAACACTTATCTTTTAAATCAATTGTGCAACCAGTTGCTCATGATGAACTTTCCTCCCAACCATAAACTTGTTGTTCTAGATCTCAACAACAACTCACCCTCAAGCTGGGGCTATGAATCCACAAAAGAGGGTGTCTCTCACTATCCACTCACAACATAGAAAATTACACATCCCAATGGAATTCTCTTATAACTATCCTGATTTTCCACCATCTCTCTTCCTCTCGACCCACTCAACCCAAGGAATGTACCCCTTCATTGCTCCCAGTCCCTCAAGTGTCCCATTCGTTTATTAGGGTCTCTCTGGTGTAGGTAACCATGAATCTCACTACTAGGAAATCAAGGGAACTCACAGCTAGGAAAACAACAACAACAGGCTTGTTGCTACAGTGAAACTCTCCTAGGAGTTCACTCTTCAGGCCCAACAACCTGGTTCGTCTGCAAGATTGAAAACTTGCTTCTTTTGTCCTCAGCTCCAAAAATGCTCCAGAATTCGCCCTCCATTGTTGCTCCAACTCCAACACACCTTTTGCTTGTTCTTTTCTTGCTCCCCATGCAAAAATGTGACTGTCTAAACTATTTTCCCTGCCCACACGAATTTTCTCCTCTTTGTTGTTTGCTTGACTTATACTCTATCCCTAGCTAATTTTACTTCAAATCAATCCTCAATAACTATGGGATGTGACTAATTACAACCACCCTCTTACAGATATTCAATGATTGGGTTCTTCCACACTCAAGGGAAATCAGAGGGTTCACTCAAAGCATTAAAAACATGAAAAAGATTTTAGGAATTAAACTCATGAATAAAAACCCCTTTCTAGACCCCTCCCATCTTGTGGATTACTCAGCCCCTAATCTCTCTCCATGTTCCTCGGAAGCTAACAACACATTTTCTTTATAAAAATTCAGAAATACATTTCACATATTACATTGTTTGGCATTAGCCATATGTTATATCTGCATTAAGCATTAATTAAACCAAGGATTATAGTGGGGACATTACATTCCCTATCCCCTATAATTGTGCATCATCCACGGTGCACAACACCATGTCGATATGCATGTACAAATTTTACATCATAATATTCATAAAACAAAATTATGCAATATGTTTACTCTCCAACAACAATTCCAACCATAATCTCTTGTTCCACTCTACCTATTAACCCAAGGAATGCATCCCCTTCATTGCTCTCAATGCATCAGGTTGAACCATTACTTTATCAGGGATATCAGTGCAAGTGACCAAGAACTCTGAGATGTGGTTCTAGAACTCTGGCTACCCAAAATGGAGTCTTACATTTTTATATTTTGTTTTCTTCAAAATTGTCAATATTTTGTGGGTATTCATCCCGCATAGTTTCTTTGTGCTCCCATGTCGCGTCTTCAAGACCATAGTAGGTTAATTGAACCTTTACCAGGCCTATAGTTTTGTTCCTTAGCACTTTGACTTTCTGGTCCGTGATGCGCACTGGATCCACTCATAAGTCTACTTCATGTTCCGCCTGGATCACAGACCAATCAATTATGTGGTTAGGGTCAAACACATGTTTCTTTACTAATGACACATGATATACATTATGCACTCTCATGGATGCAAGCAATGTTAGCATATGTGCAACTGATCCTATCTTCTCTAAGATTTCAAAAGGCCCACAATATCTTGCTGCTAACTTTGGGCAGCAACCCAATCTTAGTGAACTTCTCTTCGCTTTCACTTTTAAAAATATATGTTTGCCCACTTTAAAATCTCTGAAAACTCTATTCTTTTCTGCATAACTTTTTTGTCTGTCCTGGGAAACTTTTAAATTATGCATGATCTTCACCATCTGCTCTTCCTTTTCCTTTAACCAATATGGACCAATGACAACTCAGTTTGATGGGTTATCCTACCTTACTAGTGTGTTACACTTTTTGCCATACAATGCTTCGAATGGGTTCATTTTTAATGAGGCTTGATACCCATTATTGTAAGAAAATTCAACTAAGTGGATGTAGTTTTCCCACTTTTATGGTTGGTCCATCACATACATTTTAAGCATGTCTTCAATTATTCAGTTGATCCTCTCAGTTTTCCCATTAGATTCAGGGTGATACGTTGTACTGAGATTTAAATTTGTCCCAAAGCCTTTGAACAAACCTTTCCAAAATTTGGATGTAAACCTTGGATCTATGTTTGAAACGAAGTTTTCACTAGAATAAAATGTGTAGCCTTAGCCAATTTTTCCACCACCTCCATGATGGAATTGTGTTGCTTCATTTTCCTAGGCATCTTCGTAATAAAATCAACTGTGACTTCCTACCATTTCCATTTTGGAATGGGAAATGGTTGTAACATCCTAGTTGGATGTCTATGCTCGGTTTTCACCTTCTGGCACTCTAGACACCTAACTATGTAATCAACCACTTATTTCTTCATTCGAAGTAAAAAATATTGGCTCTTCACAACTGCAATGGATTTATGATCTCATGGGTGTCCAACGTAGGGTACATTATGCATTTCCCTCATTACTTTATTTTTTCAGCTCACTAGAGTTTGGCACATACACCTTGCCTTAGTATACAAGAACTCCATCTTCCCTTAATGACTCCGACTCACTCTGTTGTAATGCACTCCTTATTTACAAGTAGCGTTGATCTGAGTTTACAACCTCAATAAATTTTGTCTTTCATATCAGTCTTGTACATGCTGATGGTCGTAGCATGCATCTCACATGCTCTTATGTTGAGTGCATCAACCACTTGGTTCTCTTTACATTTGATGTGTTTAATTTTAGAGTCATACTCACTAAGAAATTCGAGCCATCTAGTTTGTTTGACATTTAATGTTGGCTGTCCAAACAAATGTTCCTGACCACAATAGTCTATCCTTAGCTCAAATCTTTGACCCATGAGGTAATGTCTTCACATATTTAGTGCATGAACAATGGCTACTAATTCTAGATCATGGGTAGCATAATTCCTCTCATGGTATTTTAATTTCCTGGACTCATGACATACCACATGATATTTTTGAGTGAGGACTCCATTGAGCCCTTCCTTTCACGCATCCATGCACACAACAAAGTCTTCGTCGGAGTCTACAATCTTCAAAATTGTCACACTGGTCAATATGTCTTTCAGCTACTAAAAGCTTTCTTCACATTCAAGAGTCCATGAAAATTTTACTTCCTTCTTTTGCAAATAAATAATGGAGCTTGCAATCTTTGAAAAACATTTTATGAATCTTCGGTAATAACTTACAAGACCCATGAATGATTTTACCTCTGTAACATTTCTTGGTGCCAGCCATCCTCTAATGGCCTCTATCTTCTCGGGGTCAACTGCTATCCCATATGCTGAAATAATATGCCCCAAGTAGTGAATCGTCCTTTGATAGAAGATGCACTTGCTTAATTTGGCATACAATTTATGCTCTCTCAAAACTTACAACACCATCCTTAAATGTTGCTCATGTTCCTTTTATGTCTTTGAGTATATGAGTATCTCATCTAGGAACACAATTACAATCTTGTCCATGTATTCCCTAAACACTCCATTCATCAAGCACATGAAAACAACTAGGGAAGTTGATAACCCAAAAGGCATTACCACAAATTCACAATGCCCATATTTTGTCCCAAATGTTGTCTTGCTAATGTCCTCTTCCTTTATCCTCACTTGGTGATATCTTGATCTCAAGTCAATCTTTAAAAATATTCTTGCACCTTTCAGCTGATCAAACATATCATCAATCATCGGAAATGGATATTTGTTCTTTATGGTGACCTTATTTAGTAGTCTAAAATCAATACACAACCTCAAGGTTCCATCTTTATTTTTCATAAACAATACTGAGGCATCCCAAGGTGACACACTTGGGCATATATACCCCTTCTTTAAAAATTCTTTAAGTTGCACCTGCAACTCTTTCAATTCTGGTGTGCCCATTCTGTAAGGTGTCTTGGACACCGAGGTAGCTCCTGTCGCCAAATCAATAGAGAAATCAATGTCTCTTTTTGGCGGCAGTCCTGAGATTTCCCCAAAAACATCTTCAAAATCCTTCAGGACTGAATGGTATTTAATACTTGTCACTTTATCTCTGACTGCCTCTTTCTATATGGGATGAAAAATTTGACATCCCTTCTTGAAACTCTTTCTCAGCTACATGGCTGGAATTTCTCTAACATCTACAACTCTTGGAATGCCTTGAACATTTCCTGGCTTCCCCTCTTCATCAAGACAAGTGATTGTCTAGTTGTACAATCTAGGACAACATGGTGTTTTTCCAACTAATCCATGCCAATTAGACAATCATAAGATCCCAAAGGTATGTTGTTCACATCTACCTTTGTGTTGAGTCCATTCAAGTCTATTGGGAAATATTTGACCAACTCACTAATTTACCTCTTATCCCATGTGGATAATTGAACTGACCAAGATTTATGATGCTTACTCCTTCGTAAGTGAAATATTTCAACAATGTTAGAGTTTATGTAACTATGGCTAGCTCTAGAATAAATAAAAATTGTTTTGGGATGGTTATGAGTCTTACCTTCCACTTCAATCATGGGGGATTGGTATTCTGCTTACTTATTTTCCAGGGTTGCATAAATCCTGGCATATTTCCTTCCATGTCTTCCATTGTTTTATCCTCCTAAATATTTTGGAAATTCCTCATTCTTTCACCCTTCTGAGGGCAGTTCCTATACAAGTGATCTACCTCACATCCCCAACATTTCATGGGCTGCTACCTTATCCTTTTCCCAAATGAATATGCCATCTTGGACTCATTTTGGGCTAACTGACCTTGCATATTTACTTGGGAGTTGTTCCTTAAAAAGGGTGGCTTAAAACCTTTCTGCTTTTTCTCCTTCTTACCCTTCATCTTGTCATTCCATGCTTTTTGGAAGACTGGCCTTCCTCTGCTCTGCTCATAAATATGTTTTTCTCTCCTTATGGCCTTCTCCAAAGTGTTGGGGTTATCATAGGGTATCTTGTCACTGTAGAAAGAAGGTGATCCACTCAGAAACCTTTGGATTTTGACTTTCTCATCCTTTATGAAGCTAACATACTTCAGTAGTTCAAAGAACATTTTCATATCCATCCATTGTCATGCTTCCCAACTTGAGTTCAAAGAACTCTTTCATCTTCCTTTCATAGTGATGCTCGGACAAATATTTCTCTTGGAAATGTCCTTTGAAATACTTGGATTGCTTAAGTTGATCCCACCACATGGTCTCCTTTCCTTACAAGTGGTAGGTTACAATTGTGGTTTCCACCCTAGAGGGGTAATCATGCGGCTATAAATACTTCTTCATTTCCAACAAACAGGCCTCGACCTCTTCTCCCTTTCTATGCTCACCATTAAAAGTTGGTGGTTTGATTTTCCTGAGTTCACCTTGCAATATGTCTGACTCGAGCCTTCTCCTCTGCCTCTTGACATGAGACACACTTGGGATAATCCCTAGCCCTGAGCTTTCATGATCTCTCCTAGTGGATTTCTCTAGAGAATGATGGTGCTTGCCCATTCTCCTTGAATGCCTATCATCCATGTGATCATCCTTTATACCATGGGATCTAGATAATGCCACTTGTCTAGCACTAGTTGATTGCTTCATGCCAGAGTCTTTATTGGCTTGCTCCTGCAACATATTCAAAATCTGAAGTATCTCTTCTTGAGCTTTCATTATATTCCCTATAGCTCTACACTTCCCTTTGGGGTATTTTCATAGTGTCAACCAACTCCACATGCTCCTCCCTACCTCTTATTTTGTTGGACTCAGTCTCATCATTTCCCATGTTCAAATGTAGCCCTCTTATATCCTCCTCATGGTTGTAAGACCCTTGGGCATCCTCCATATTTATATTTCTCATATAGGAACTAAATATTCCCTCCTGTACCCCTAACTCTACAAGAAAATGTGCATACAACGATTGTTGTTATAATAAGCACATCGCAATTAATTTATTAACTAGGCTGTAGGGCATTCTTCATTTAGGTTTATGAATAACAAAATGCACTCATCCAAAATATGATTATTTAGACACATTCCTCTCTGGAACAACTCTTCAAAGACTGCGCTCATGTCTCATTCCGAGTTCTGAGTGAAAAGTTACAACCTTCACAAGTTGCAATTTCTACTCATTGCTCTATTTTTTATGCTATAATTTTTTATTTTTTTTTCGAGAAATTGTAATGCTCAATTCAAAATTATGGGTTGACAAATGGATTCTACTCCTCAAGACCCTTCCGTTGACTACTCGTTTTCTCGAATTAGAGCTCAGAGCTAGAATTTATGGTCTATGGAAGTTTAAACTATTTTCTCATTTTTACCCCTTACTGCTACAGGTGTATTCTCTTCCATCTTGTACAATTTCTTGTATCGAGATTCCAAATCTAGTTCCATGGTTGTCTTCTATGGTCCATAAGCTTTCTACATACTAATCTTAAGTCCCAAACTAACTTTGGGGCAAGGAGTTATGCCCTCTAGAAGTAAGTTGGTATCTACTTTATACCTTGTGTCGTTTCCGTTGTAACTTTCTCATACTAGCTCTATTTTGCGCTCAGAATATCTCATTGGAAAGCTTTTACCAAGTCATTTCCTTTTAAGTAGTAGAGATTTTATGTACCATAGGTACACACAATTCTCTCGATTTAGACTACCTATAAATGTTGTTTGCGGCCTCAAATTTCCCCTGCAAGTTGATGACCTTCGAAATCTGAAAATTTTCATAGGAAATTGATCAATTTACTATTGTAGGGTCTGCCAAATTGACATGCGTTTGTCATCAACAAATTTGTTTCCCTTTCCTTCGTCTCTTCTTCCTTTTCAAAGCCTGGTCACACACTAGTTTTGTATTATGCACCAATATTCAACATGTGCAAGCTCTACAACGCGCATCACCAATATTTAGTGCAGGTATTACACACCAATATCTAGTGTGCACAACTTTTGTACTGTGCACCAATATTCAGTGCACACAACTTTTGTCTTGCGCACCAATATTCAATGTGCACAAATTTTGTATTGCACACCAATATTCAATGCACACAACTTTTGTACCGCACACTAATATTTAGTGCATACAACTTTTGTACCGTGTACCAATATTCAACGGACACAACTTTTGTTCTGTGAACCAATATTCAATGCACACAACTTTTGTACCACACATTAATATTTAACGCGCACAACTTTTGTACCACGCACCAATACTCAGTGCACACAACTTTTGTACTGTGCACCAATATTTAGTGCGCACAAATTTTGTACCGCACACCAATATTCAATGCGCACAACTTTTGCACTGCGCATCAATATTCAGTACGCACAACTTTTGTATCATGCACCAATATTTAGTGCGCACAACTTTTGTATCGAGCACCAATATTCAGTGTGTACTACGTAGCCCCAATATTTAATATTTAGCACATGTAAGTCTTTTCTTCACTTAGTTGATTTTCCATATTTCCAGCCTGCAACCATCGTGAATGTGCCCGAATAGCCTGTCTAAGCCAAAATTAGTCACTTGGAATTCAAAATGACCCCTCCATAACAACCATTTCAAGTGTAATTTCGACTTGAATTCGCTCATAAATTTGGGGATTTCTAATCCGGATTTATGAGTGAAACAAAATGAGGGCGGAGATATAACACAAAAATATACAAAGATATTGCAAGAGAGCCAATAACATACTAGAGATATATCAGATATATAACAAGAGGCACAGATATACGACAATACACAATTTCTATTAATGAGTGAAATGTACAAAACTGTAGAAATACAGAGTGAAAGACTCGCTAGAATGGTGGCAACTTATCTCTTAGAAGATATGTGATGGCTACTCTCATTTGCAAGAAGATGGGTTACAATGAGGCTCTAAAGGCCTTTTTAACATAAAGAAAATCCAAAACCCTAACTACGGAAGATGAAAATCCAACAGTTTTGTGGACCTCGTTTTGGGTAGTTTGGTGTATCAACTTCTCGAGGGCGTAACTTTGGCATACGAACTCTGTTTGGGGTGCATGATATCTTGTTGGAAATGCATTGTCAAGGAGATTCATTTTGGGGGCTCAATCAAAGCCTTTAGCTATCGTTGAGGTTCTTGATCCCGAAAAAACTTCATTTAGGCCCTAAAAAATGGCCCCTGAAGTTTAGAAACCGAAAAATTGCTAAAAATAGTAAATTGTCAAAAGATTGTTTTAAGCCAGTTGGAATAGGTGGGTGGACACTGATATCCACCTGGATAAATCCTCCCTCCTTAGGAAGAAATGGTCTCCATTGCGTTGAGTTCATGGGGGAGAGGGAAAAGTGTTTATTGAATCTGCATCTTGATGAGTTGCGTGCCTTGTTGGAGAAGTTGCGTTGCTTAGCTTGTTGAAGGTTGTCATGAACCCGTGGCTAGAAGGGTTGGACCTTTTTAACCAGTCTGGATACATGAGATGAATTTTTGGAGAAGGAATCCTTGTGTTTTTCTTCAATCTTGTCGACCTGCTTCTGCTGGACAAAAGGTGCTTGGACTGAGGCTGTAGTGGTTGCGGTGTTCTCCTGTTCACCTTTTGAACAGACTGTGAAGAAGATGAATTTTGTAGTACGAGATACTATTTTGCAGCAGTGTTTAGGTGGGATAGTAGTTGGAACTACCTCTGGTATCCTATAGAGATGACCCCCTAGAGTAAAAATGACACTACGGAGTCGAGACTCATAAATAACATGGTGCTTCCACATATATGGCTAGCCCAAAAGAACATCACAGAAATTCAGTGGGGAAACATCACATAATATCTCATCCTTGAAGGGATGGATGCCATATGACAATCGACACTGCTAGCTGACATAGAGATCTCATCCCTAGTGAAGCCACTCGATGTTGTATTGTTGCGAGTGTGGTGTTGTCGATAATCCCAACTGTTTGATGACCTTTGCCGAGATGAAGTTCTTTTGGGTTCCGCTATCAATATGCAATGGGGTCCTCTTCACCCATATATGTGAATGGAAGAGGTGCTCCCCATCTTCAATATCTGTTGGTTCTTCTGGTTGAATTATTGCAGTCGAGACAGTAGCAGTGGGGTTTGCATCGATGATATGTCTTCTCCCATTATTTTCTGAATTAGACTCTGAATCAGGGTTCGACTCCTTATCTTTAATATTGACCACTAATGAATTTTTTGAGCGACATTCATCAATGTTGTGCTAGGGGATTTTGTGGAAATTGCACCACTTTCCAGTGTCTTTCTTCATCTTTCCGTGACCCTTCTTTTCCTATGGATTCGACTGGTTTTTGGGAGGCTGTTTGTTAGGGTCATATTTATCATACTTTAATTGTTGTGGATTTGCAGACCTGAACTCCCATTTGTTCTGGTGCTTAAATTTCTGCTTGATTTTAACAACATATCGATAAGGAGCACCCACTAATGAGATGTCCAGAAAATCCATTTTAGTTTGGATGTATTTGTGTAGAGCCCCATAGTATTTCAGAGCCAAATGTCACTTAGAGTCTTTGATACCCATCTTGGTGCGCAAGATATGGAAGGTATTGGTGAACTGTGGCACTGCTTGGCCCCTCTCTTTCCGCAGTGTGGTCCATCTCATGTACTGGTCATCATAGTTTCCAACAGGGTAATATTGTTCCTTGACCGCATCTGCAAAAAAATCCCAAGTGGGCTCGGCCCCATATATTCCAGAATCCTCTGTGGACTTTTCTCCCAGTAAGTTTCCCACCAATGTTTGACATAGGGGAGAGCTTTAAGGAGTGCGAAGGTGTTTTTTTCCATGTTAGAAAAATTATGAACAAATAAATAACCTTCTAACAGGTTTAACCATTTTTCTAGGGCATCTGCACCTATATATCTTTCAAATACGGGAATATCAAAATTAACTTGTACCTTGAAAGGCGAGGTGCCTCCAAAGTGGTTGTTTGATGAAGACACGTCGGTTGTTATCGACAAGCATTGAAGGATGTGGGAAAAATTCTCCATCATTTCATCCCTCTGTCATGTGAGAGCTTGCTCAAGCAACAGATTAATAGAATCGTCTACTTTGTCGTTTTTTATTTTCTTCCACCATGGAGGAATTCTTGGGCGTGTGAGAGAGATTGTCCTCAAGAGAGACAATATCGAGACCCAACTGGCTATACTCGGACCTTGTCGAGGACATGCACTAAAACAACGATCAAGAGCAACCTGCTCTGATACCAGTGATTCAGATTTATGAGCGGAACGAAATGAGATCGGAGATATAACACATAAATATACAGAGATATTGCAAGAGAGCCAATAACATAACAAAGATATATCAGATATTTAACAAGAGGTGTAGATATACAATAATACACAATTTCTATTAATGAGTGAAATGTACAAAACTGGAGAAATACAGAGTGAAAGACTCGCTAGAATGGTGGCAACTTATCTTTGAGAAGAGATGTGACGGCTACTCGCATTCACAAGAAGATGGATTACAATTAAAGGCCTTTTTAACATAAAGAAAATCCAAAACCCTAACCCCGAAAGATGAAAATCCAATAGTTTTGTAGACCTCGTTTTGGGTAGTTTGGTGTATCAACTTCCCGAGGGCATAACTTTGGCATACGATCTCTGTTTGGGGCACACGATAGCTCGTTGGCAAGGTGTCATCAAGGAGATTCATTTTGGGGGATTAATCAAAGCCTTTGGCTATTGTGGAGGTGCTCGATCCTGAAAAACATCATTTAGGCTCTAAAAAATGGCCTTGGAAGTTTAAGAACCGAAAAACTGCTAAAAATAGTAAATTGCCATAAGACTGTTTTGAGCTAGTTGGAATAGATATGTGGCCACCGATATCCACCTAGATCAATCATCCCTCCTTAGGAATCAATGGTATCCATTGTGTTGAGTTCTCGAGGAAGAGGAAAAAGTGTTTGCTAAATCTGCATCTTGATGAGCTGCTTGCCTTGCTGGAGAAGTTGTGTTGCTTAGCTTATTGAAGGTTGTCACAAACTTGTGGCTGGAAGGGTTGGACCTTTTTAACCAGTATCACTACATGATATCACTGTGTGCAGAAGGAATCCTTGCATTTTGATTCAATCTTGTTGACCTGCTTCTGCTGGACAAAAGGTGCTTGGACTAAGGCTGCAGTGTTCCTCTGTTCACCTTTTGAACAAACTGTGAAGAAGTTGAATTTGGTAGTATGAGATAGTACCTTGCGACACTGTTTAGGTGGGATAGTAGTTGGAACTACCTCTAGTATCATGTAGACATGACCCCCTAGAGTAACAATGACACTACTAGGTCAAGACTCATAAATAACATGGCACGTCCACATATATGGCTGGCCCAAAAGAACATCACAGACATCGAGTGGGACAACATCACATAATGCCTCATCCTTGAATGGTTGGATGCCATATTACAATCGACACTGTTGGTTGACACATAGATCTCGTCCCTAGCGAATCCACCCGATGTTGTATGGCTGCGGGTGTGGTGTTTTCAACAATCCAAACTGTTTGACGACCTTTGCTAAAATTAGGTTCTTTTGGCTTTCACTATCAACAATGAAATGCAACGAGGTCCCCTTCACCCACATCTGTGAATGGAAGAGGCGTTCCCCCTCTTCAGGATCTGTTGGTTCTTCTAGTTGAATTGTTGTGGCCGTGATAGTAGCAGTGGGGTTTGCGTCGATGATATGTCTTCTCCCATTATTTTTTGAATCAGACTCTGAATCAGAGTTCATCTCCTTGTCTTTGATCTCGGCCAGTAATGACTTTTTTGAGTGACATTCATCATTGTTGTGCCATGGGGTTTTGTGGAAATCACACCACTCTCCAGTGTCTTTCTTCATCTTTCTGTAACCCTTATTTTTCTATGGCTTCAACTAGTTTTCAAGAGGTTGTTTGTTAGGGCCTTCTTTATCATACTTTGGTTGTTGCGGATTTGCAGACTCAAACTCCCATTTCTTCTGGTGCTTAAAATTCTGGTCGATTTTAACAACATATCGATAAGCAGGACCCAATGATGAGATGTCCAGAAAATCCATTTCAGTTTGGATGTATCTGTGTAGAGCCCCACGTTATTTCAATACCAAATGTCGCTTGGAGTCTTTTATACCCAGCGTGGTGTGCAAGGTATGGAAGGTATTGGTGAACTCTGTCACTAATTGGCCCCTCTCTTTCCGTAGTGTGGTCCATCTCATGTATTGGTCGTCATAGTTGCCAACATGGTAATATTGTTCCTTGATCACATCCACAAAAATATCCCAAGTGGGCTCGACCCCATATATTCCAGACTCCTCTATGGATCTTTTCTCCCAATAAGTTTCCCACCAATGTTTGACATAGGGGAGAGCTCTAAGGAGTGCAAAGGTGATATTTTCCTTGTCGGAAAAATTGTGAACAGAGAAATAACCTTCTAGCAGGCTTAACCATTTTTCTAGGGCATCTACATATATATGTCCTTTAAATACAGGAATATCAAAATTAACTTGTACCTTGAAAGGCATGGTGCCTCCAAAGTGACAGCTTGATGAATACACGTCGGTTGTTATCGACAAGCATTGAAAGATGTGGGAAAAATTCTCCATCATTTCGTCCCTCCATCATGTGAGAACTTGCTCAAGCAATAGATTAATAGAATTGTATGCTCTGTCATTTTTCTTTTCTTCTTCCATGGAGGGTTTCTTGGGCATGCGAGAGCAATTTTACTCAAGAGAGACAAGCTTGAGACCCAACTTTCTATACTTGGACCTCGTTGGGGACATGCACTGAAAAAATGATCAAGAGAAACCTACTTTGATACCATTGATCTAGATTTATGAGCGGAACGAAATGAGAGCGGAGATGTAACAAAAAAATATACAAAGATATTGCAAGAGAGCCAATAATATAACAAATATATATCGGATATATAACAAGAGGCACATATATACAATAATACACATTTTCTATTAATGAGCGAAATGTACAAAATTGTAGAAATATAGAGTGAAAGACTCACTAGAATGGTGGTAGATTATCTTTGAGAAGAGATGTGACGACGACTCGCATTCGCAAGAAGATGGATTACAACGAGGCTCTAAAGGCCTTTTTAACATAAAGAAAATCCAAAACCCTAGCCCCGGAAGATGAAAAGCCAACAGTTTTGTGGACCCCATTTTGGGTAGTTTGGTGTATCGACTTCCTGGGGGGCATAACTTTGACATACGATCTTCGTTTGGGGAGCACGATAGCTCATTGGAAAGGTATCATCGAGGAGATTCATCTTGGGGGCTCAATCAGAGCCTTAGGCTATCATTGAGGTGCTCTATCATGAGAAAATTTCATTTAGGCCCTAAAAATGGGCCCAAAAGTTTAGGAACATAAAAACTGCTAAAAATAGTAAATTTCCAGAAGAATGTTTTGAGCCATTTGAAATAGGTGGGTGGCCATCGATATCCACCTGGATCAATTTCACTTGGTTTTTACCATTTTCCCCAAATTCGACACAATTCAAACGTTGAGAGGATGAATTTACCAACTTCATGTTGATCTCTAGTGCATAAAAGTATGGTGTTGAACCAAAATCTCTAATGTCAATCTTTAACATTCCCTAGTCTCGCTAAGGCCCATTACTTGCAAAAAACACATAAAATCAAGAATTTACTATGAACATATTCCATAGCTTACTAGCTATAGGAAAATACACAGATTTAAGCATTGTTGATACCATTACTAAAATGCAACTACATCATGCTAACTAACACGAATGCCATGTCAATTGGGTTTAGCCTGAGTGGTTTGTGCTAAGGGTTGTTTCCACCCCACCCAAGTTCAATTCCCACAAGTGACATGTTGAGCTCTTAAATGAGCAAGCTATCGAAAAAAGCCTCAGCTTTCTACAAAATCTGGTTTACCCCAGGTACCATCCTCGAAATGAGGGGAAGTTCTTGGTGGGTTTCCCCAGGCTCGATTCCAAAGTAAAAAAAAAAAAAAAACTAACATGAATGCCACTAATAAATTCATCATGACAACTTATAATTCATTCTCATTCATATACTTAATGCACGACAATTAAAACTCATAATGCAATACATAAAACATATAAAAATACTTATATTTTAAATCAATTGTGCAACCAACTACTTGGGACGAATGTTCCTCCCAACCATAGAATTGTTGTTCTATATCTCAAAAACAAGTTACCCCAAGTTGGGGCTAGGAATCCATAAGAGACGGTGTCTCTCACTGTCCACTCACAACTCATAAAATCCCACAACTCATTGACATTCTCCTACAACTATCCTGATTTTCCACTAGCTCTCTTCCTCTCGACTTTCCCAACCCAAGGAATGCACCCCTTCACTGCTATCACTCCCTCGGGAATCCCATTCATTTATCAGGGTCTCTCTGATACAATTAGGAATATAATTACTGGGAAATAAAGGGAACTTATTACTAGGAAAACTGCCAGGAAAGAAACAACAACAAGTTTGTTGCTACAATGCAACTCTCCTAGGAGTTCACTCTTCAGGCCTGACAACCTAGTTCTTCTGCAAGCCTAAAAACTTGTTTCTTCTGTTCTCAACTCAAAAAATGCTTCATAACTCACCCTCCATTATTTCTCTAGCTCCAACACACCTCTTTCCTGTTCTCTGCTTGCTCCCCGTGCAAGAATGTGATTGTTTAAACTGTTGTCCCTACCCATACAAATTTCCTCCTCTTTGTTGTTTTCTTGACTTACACTCTCTCCCCAGGTGATTGTACTTCATATAAGTCCTCAATAACCATGGTATGTGACTGATTACACCCACCCTCTTACATATATTAAATGATTGGGTCCTTTCGCACTCAAGGGAAATCAAAGAGTTCACTCAAATAATTAAAAACAAGAAAAAGGTTTTTGGAATTAAACTCATGAATAAAAACCCCTTTTTAGACCTCTCCCATGTTATGGATTACTCATCCCCCAATATTTACCATGCCCCCCAATAGTTGGCATCACATTTTGTTTATTAAAATTCAGAAATACAATTTGCATATTACATTGCTTCGCCTTAGCTATATGTTATATCTACATTAAGCATTAATTAAACTGGGGATTATAGTGAGGATGTTACAACCAAATAAACCTCCATAGGGCTCATCCATGACTTATAAAGAAAGTGAAGAATTAGAGAACAATGTATCCAAATTGGAGAGAATACTTAAGGGCATTAATGATATAATGTTTAAAAATGTTAACATTCAATATTTTTAAGAAAACATCAAAAAGGAAATGGACTAGTTCAAAGATGGTATCGAGAAGGTGGAACAATTAAATAAATCCATTGAATCTAGGCACATGCAAGCCCTAGACAAGGCATGTTATAAAAGATATAATGTAATCCAATGAAGTTAAGCTAGAACGAGAAGATATGGGGATGTACAATGCCCTAGTAGATTACTCTTAAAATCCACCATATGAAAGGGACATTTTTGAAGGGAAAATTTGTTTTAAACCAAGTAATATATTAAGGGAGATCATGATTCCACCAATGATTGTTTTTCGATATCCATAGGTTATTAATAATGTTCCAACCCTAGGTTTCACTATGATTTCCCTAATGTTCCTTTAGTTGTCCCTAGCTCCGACCCTCAAAACTGACCATGAGAAATTATCAATTATTTCAAACTTTGGACCAAAAGGTCAATCAAATGTTTTGGGACATGAAAGTTTATTCTAACACATGAAATGGACCTCAATCAAAGACACTAAGTACAAAGGAATGTCGAATTGAAAGGATCCAAGTATTTGAAACAAAATCCTCAAGATCTTCAAGTTGTGGGACATTTAATAAGCAAAAGGATACCGAAAGAGTTACGCCACTGTCCTTTCTTACTAAAAATTTCTTTGATCCTATTTTCAAAATCCTTGAAAATGCTAAGCAATTGGCCAGGGAAATTAACAATGTCGTTGTTGGGGAGGATATGATGTTGGAAAATATTCTTAGGTTAATAGTAAATCATAATCAATGGTGTATCAATCTTATACTTAGTAATATTGATTATTGTATGTCTACACGTTGAATTGCTATAATAACTTAAAGAGATTTTAATAAGGGAGTATACTTGACTCCTATCCCCTAGTACTTCCCTATTGGGTATGTGCTATATTATTTGGATGTGTGTGTGTGGGCGCGTCAGATATGACAACTGCGTCTGACAATCCCTCGTACTAGTGCTCTGTTTGTGCAGTGTGCACCAGACGCTTTCCTAGGGGGGTCCCAAGGGGGGGCAGGTATTCCCTCCCCTGGTTACGTGCACCGTTCAGGGCAGCGCCCCGATTTTTTTTTTTTGGCGGTTTTTGCTATTTTTAGTGGTTTTGTAAATTAATCCCAGATTAAGGGATTAGGGTTTGGTATCTATGGAATACCTAAAAACATTGTATATATTGTATGGTGAATGGTGAAATTCAATATAATGAATATAAGAAAGGTTTTCCTGGTTGAGGGTTTCCGGTATAAAATCTCTGTGTACTATATGTACGAGCCATTGATTAAATTCTATTTTGCTTAAGAATCTATATGCATTGCTTTACTTCATAGGTTTAAAACTTACATTCCCCTCATTTTGAGAATGGTATTGAGGGTAAACCCTATAATCTTCACGGCACAAGGCCAATCAACAATAAGGCTCAAAGCCATTGCAACAATATACTCATTATGAGCTCAACATGTCACTTGCGCGGATTGAACCTAGGTGGGGAGGATATCAATCATTCCTCCTAACCACCCAAACTAAACCCAATTGATAGTATCAAAGAAATTTACCTCTGAGTATGTGATGTTTTTTTATATTTCCAAGGGGCAATAGCAATTGCTTTGTTTCCCTTTTGGTTTGTAGTCCTTGAGAGAGCACATGGTAGATTAGAATTTGATGTCTTTGTTGTGGATATTTTGTGTGAGAGTGCAACAAAAGGAGGAGATTATTGGGTTTTTATAGTCTTTGCAGTGAAAGTCTAGTTGAGGTGAATCGACTGGCGATCGAAGGTTGAGGTGGATCGACAACAAGTCGAAGGTCGAGGGAGTCGACCAGGAAACGTTGAAGTCAAGGATATCAACGAAAATTCAACCAACAAGAGGTCGAAGTGTGGGCGTGAGATGACAGACTAGAGACCGAATAAAGGACCGGTAGGTAATTGATTGGTAACTCGACTTAGAGTCGACTGTAACAAAATCCCAGGATTTGCGGGATTTGTAGCCAATGATATGCATGGATCTGTAACCATTTTTGGGCGCTAATATTTAGGGTTTTTTCTGTTGTAAAGCCTATAAACAGGCGCGTTATAAGGCCATAAATGAATGCAGTAATAGTAGAATGTTGTAATACACTGATGCAGGTTAATGCATGTGTAATTGTAGGTTGTTGGTCATGCATATGTAATCCAGATTGGCTACAGGGTTGTTCTTTTGCAGGAAAGAAGGTATGATGTTGATTGTGTCTTAGGTGTGGACCAAGGTTAGACATGTAACCTTTTAATCATATTGAATAAGAAAACAAGAGAGAAAAATGCTCAAAGGAATGTTGTTTTTTCCCAGTTAAGGGTTCTAGGGTAAAATCTTGGTGTACTGTGTGATTGCTTGTGTCATTTGCGTTCTTGATTAAATTATTCTTCTCTTCTGCTAGGATTAGTGTGGAAGTGTCTCTCATTTCATGACGTGTGGTATCAAATCTTAGGTCTGGCTGGACAAGTGAGTTATCAGATGACATATCCCTGATCCCGTTGATTAGGATATTTTCTACTGATCCAATGTTCTATCTTGCAGATCTGATACACTGGGGGTTTCTAAATGCATTTCAGTTGTGTGTTTGAGATCTTTAAGGTTATTGCATGTGCATGTTGGTTATTTCAGGTGCATGTTGGTTATTGGATGTGCATGTTGTGTATTTATGGTTTAAACAATATATAAAGGATGCATGTGGAAGTAAAGAACATCAACTGCCCAATAACATATATTATGCGACTCAAGCATGGAAATACAATAACACACTGGAAATATAGAGTATAATCATCATCTAGATATCATGGATTGTCACTAGAATACAATCAAATAGCATAAAAATACCTGTGATTATAAGATGACTGCAGATATGATGCATGCACAGATAGATCGACATAAATATGCGACTTCGAAGAAATACGGTAACCACCACCAACTGAAAAAATCGTCTGGAAGGATAGACCATCAGAATGCATTGGAAACTGCTCCAATAGAAGTGCCCTGGCCTCTAGATTGGAATGGATGAGTGTCGGATATCAAATATGGCCTCTGAGGTACTGGATCTAGACCTTTGGGGGGTTTGCGCACCACCTGGGACACTGGATGCGCCCCAAATGATTCCATTGATGAAAATAACTTCTATAGGGCTCAAAATGATCGTCTCGCCAAATGAGAAACTAGGTCAGAAGGGTTTCCCCGGATTTTTCCTGATGCTCCGTCTACAACCCCAAATGTACTGCCGGAAGAGTTATGCCCTAAATGGTTGGATAATGCACTCTGCAATATTCCACCATCAGAATTTGATGATAAATGGCTCAATAGAAGCACCCTGGCTGGATATCCACTGGGTCGAAAGGAAACTACAATCTGAGCTCAGACCTCATGCAGCTCCACAAACCCTCAATTTGACTTGCGCCCTCAATGGATGAGTTGCGCACACTGTACTGGATACTAATGAATAGCTCGGTGAAATACCTAGATGGTATCTATGATGGGCTAGGGTGTGTCTCTCAACACTTAAACTGATCAATGGTGGTGGTTTCCTCCAGAAATCCATAAAACAACAAGGTCGACTCTCTTCCTCCTCTAGGAACTCTCAACATCAAATCATAACAATGCATAATGAGGAATTAAGTTAAATTCCTCCCTTTATACCTTTCCCAATCTAATTCACCATTAACCTCACTTAAGCTAGACAATTTTCCTCCTAAGGTGAATAATTAATTAATTAATTCCCCCTTTAGCACCTTTTCATTCTAATTCTTCGTTGACTTAGGCTTAACTGACTTTTCCTAAGTATTTTGGCTTAATTCATCGTTTAGCCATCAATTCCTCCTTATTTCTCCATCTTGTTCCCTATTTGTGCCCGACTATAGTCTACAGGAACACATAGACTACTAAGTCACTCCCTGCTGGCCTTCTCTTGGGAATGAGACATCACAGTCCTCCCTTCCCGAGATTGCTTGTCCTCAAGCAACATCAATCCTGGGTGTTGTAAGATATGCTCTCCCTCCGATGTGGCATCCTCCACTGGAAGACCCCTCCATCTAACCAAGCACTCCCTGATGATCCTGCTCCTTAATCTACGTTATCTTTGCTCTAGTACCTCCTTTGGCACTAGCTCCAACTGACCCTCCTCATCCAAGGGTGGCAACTCCTCTAAAATGGTAACCTGTTGTCCCACATCCTTTTTAAGGCAACAGACGTGAAAGACATTATGAATCTTGCTACCTTTCGGTAGCTCTAGCTCGTATGCCACCTCGCCTATCCTCCTAATGACTTTGTATGGCTCATATAACTTCGGCTTCAACTTATCTGCTCCACTCCTCTTCAAGGAGGACTGTCTGTATGGCTGTAATTGCAGAAAAACCAAATCCCCTACCTCAAAACTGCGCTTAACTCTATGTCGATCTTCATATATCTTCTGTTGTTTCTGAGCTGACTGCAAGTTCTCCCTTACTGATTGAAGAATCCTTTGACTCTCCTCCACCTATTCCTTGGCCCCTGGGACCCTACTATCCCCAAACACAGTCTCCATAAAGGAGGGTGCACCGTATCCATACAATGCCCTGAACAATGACATCCTGATAGACATATGATAAGTTGTGTTGTAGCAATACTCACCCAAGTGCGTTGCTGCCCCCCCACATAGCTCCTCAGATACCCTTCCACCCATTTGTTGACGATCTTTGTCTGCCCATCTGTTTGTGGGTGGTAGCTGGTACTCGTGGCTAGCTCTGTGTCTTTCAACTTGAAAAGCTCCTGCCAAAATGCACTTATGAAGCGCCCATCTCTATCATTGACTATCTGCCTGGGTAACCCATGCAACCAGAATACCTCCCTGAAAAACAACTCTGCTACCTATATGGCCTTGTAGTTTGTGGGTATGGCAAATAAATGTGCAAATTTGGTCAGTCTATCGACCACCAAAAATATATAGTCCTTGCCCTGCACTCTAGGAAGGCCTGTAATGAAATCCATGGAAATGATCTCCCATTTCTGGTCTGGAATGGGTAGAGGCTGTAGTAGGTTTGCAGGGTGTGTCCGCTCGGACTTGTTCTGCTAACAAGTCTTGCACTCTTGTATGTGTTTCAACACATCATCCTTGAGACCCTTCCCATGAGAATCTCTCCCTGATCTTCCTATATGTTTTGAAGTACCCCTGATGCCCTACTGTAGGCGAATCATGACATACCTTCAGAATTTTTCCCTTTAGAGTGGATTCTGGAACCAAGTAGATCCGATCCTTGTAGAAAATGACATCATCAAGAACCTGGTATCTATCATCAATCACCTGTCCATCCATCATCTCCCAAGCAAATTTTTATTTGGAGTATTCCATCAACAATTGAGCTTTCCAATCTGTACAAATGTCCATCATCGAAGATCCTGCTGGCCTCCTTGACAAGGAATCTGCTACGATATTCCTTTTTCCCTTGACATACTCAATGTCAAAGTCAAAGGCTTGGATATTTGAGACCCACTTCTATTGCCTCTCACTGAGGTCTTTCTGATCAAGGAAATACTTGAGACTATTATGATCAGTCTTCACTACAAACTTGCTGCCAACCAGATACTGCATGAATTTGGTTAACGCATGCATGATCTCTAGCATATCCTTGTTGTAAATAGGATAGAGTCTCTCTGAATCGTTGACCTTTTTTCTCTCAAACACGATGGGGTGGCCCCCCTGCATCAAAACTGCTCCAATCCCCACCCCTAATGCGTCGCATTCTAAGACAAACGACTGCGAGAAGTATGGAAGGGCTAGAATAGGGCATGTGCTCATAACCTCCTTCGTTTTGTCGAATGTCTATTGTGACTCCTCTGTCCAGTGAAAATCCCCCTTATTTCTCAAGTCCGTGAGTGGTGCTCCCAACTGTAAAAAACCCTTGACGAACTGCCTGTAGTAACTGTATAACCCAAAGAATCCTCTTAGCTCCGTGAGATTCTTGGGAATTGGCCAATCCAAAATGGCCCTGATATTTTCCTGTTGAACTTGTACTCCCTGCCAACTGATGATATGCCCCAAGTACAATAGTTCTCTCATGCCAAATTCACATTTGTATTCCTTGGCTTCTAAATACTGTGCCTGCATAATATCGAAGACCTCCCCCAAATGTGCTAAATTCTCATCCCATGTCTTGTTGTAGATCAATATGTCGTCGAAGAATACCAGGATGTACTTCCTCAACTGTCCTCTAAAGATATGATTCATGCAAGTCTAGAAAGTGGCTGGTGCGTTGGTAAATCCAAACAGCATGACCAAGGACTCAAAGTGTCTAAAATGGCACCGAAACGTTGTCTTCTCAATGTCCTGCACCCTGATGTTGATCTGATGGTATCCTGAGCGTAGATCAATCTTAGTGAAGAAGACTGCCCCATGTAACTCATCCATCAACTCATCTATGCGTGGAATGGGGTAACAATTCTTGATCATTTTCTTGTTGAGCGCTCTGTAATCGATGCACATCTGTAATGTGCCATCCTTCTTCAGTACCAGGACGACTGAAGATGCAAAAGGACTCATGCTAGGCCTGATGTGCCCCATATCAAGCAATTCTTTAATTGCTTTCTCAATCTCGTCCTTGAATTTCTTGGGGTGCCTGTAGGGTGTTGTAATCATCGATGTAGCCCCTGCCTCTAACTCAATCATGTGCTCAAAATCCATGTCGGGCGGTCTCCCTGGTGGTATCAGCCCAAATACTGACTCATACTGACCCATAAGCTCTCTGATCTATGGGTGGTAATGCTCCCTACTCTCAGAATCCTTTCGTGTGGTGATCAAACACTCTGCTGCGTAAGCCACATCTCTGTGACGAAAGATACGCTCCATCCTCTTTATCGATACTGCTCGAGGTGCTCCTGTAGACATGCCCCTCAACACAACTCGCGATCCACTGACATCTCTGAAACTCATGGTCAACGTCTGATAGTTGAACCCAATTTCTCCCAATGAACATAACCATTGTACCCCTAACACGACATCGATATCTGATATGTCAACTACATAGAAGGTGTCTGCCAAGGTGTAGTTTCCTAGTTTGACCTCTAGGTTGGGGATCATGTCCAAACATGTCATCGTGTATCCATCAGCCACTGCCACATGGAATCCCTCAAACTCCTCTGTGTGTAACCCCCTCCTGGCTACTAAGGACGCATCTATGAAGTTGTGGGTGGCCCCACCATCAACTAAAGTTGTCATGCGTTGCCCCTATACAAGGCCCTTGAGCCTGAGAGTGTTGTACCTGGGTACTCCTGAAAGGGTGGCTATGGTTCCCCCTTTCACCTCTCTATGAGGTTTTGCCTCCTAGTTGGGTTGTTCCCCTTCCTGTATCTGAGGTTTATTCGGCTGCTGCTCCAGCTCATGAGTGGTCTCAGTCTCTGAATCACTATCTGTCTATGCCTCAATATCCTCATCCTCCTCCTCACTACCTGATTCCACTTCGATGTAGTGGATTTGTCCCTTTCCCATGCATCTATGCCCTCGGACCCAAGGGTCTCTGCAGGAGAAACAAAGCATCTTCCTCATCAACTTTCGTCGCGTATCATCATCCAACTTGGGCTTGCCCTTCCATTCCCTTTGAGGATTCTTCTGATCCTTGTCTCTCTCTGGTACAAAGGGTTTGGTGAAGGGTTTAGTTTTTGGCACTGAATCTGCCAAATCTCTAGTGCGTCAGATGACATCCTACAAGGTATGAGGCCAGTAGGCCTTCACCCATCCTCTCAAGGGTTCTGTGAGCCCTTCTATGAATAACATGACCAATAGAGGCTCAGATATGTCTGTCACTGCCACTGCTACCCTCTAAAACTTCGAGATGAATGCCTCTGTTGTGCCAGTTTGTCTCAACTGGGCTAGATCTCTGAAATGGATCTCTAGATCCCCCCTATCAAATCTATCCATGAGTCTCTCTGTGAACTCTTTATAGGAGGTGATGCGACTGTGACCCAATGTCACCAATCAGTGATACTACCACTCATATGCCTCACCCTCCAAGTGTAAGGTGGCGAAATTGATGGCCTCTGACTCGGTCATCTAGTTGATCTTGTAGTAGGTTTCTAGTTTCTATACCCAAGCTCTAGCGGTGCATTTGGATGGTCCGTCAAAAGAAGGTATGGTGAGTTTACCAACTTTTCAGATGAAATCAATGTTATGCCCATGTTGCTGCTACTGTGGTCCTCCCTTTTGTGTCTCTCTAGGGAGGTTCCTGAGTTTGAGTCCACAATACTTGACTAAGGCCATATCCTGATGGAAGTCATGGTCGAATGTTGCATACTCTCTTCGATACTCTGCAATGTCCTCTGCATGAGTGGGCAGTCTCTGTGCTATCGGTATCTCTGCTGCTACCGGGGGTGCCCTCTGGAAACTGGGAAACAACGGACATGGAATCCTACTTGAAGAGGTGTATGTGAGAGTGGGTGACTGGGGTCTACTACCTACCCATGAGTTCCCCTGTGCTGCATGTGGGGCTTGTGTGCCCAGGATGTATACCATAACTAGTCTATTTGCTACCTGAGCCAAAGAATAAGATATGGTCCACTGGATAGCTAGCATATCATTGATAACATGCATGAAGGTTGCATCTTGATCCACGAGGGCCTTACCACTTCCCTCTGGTCACTCATATCTGCCACCTAGCCTCCTCTCTACTTCGTTCTCGGCCTCGCGCTCTGCTCTTCTCTCTACTTCTCTGTGTGCCTCTTCCTTTTCCTCTGAACTGGGAGGGAAGGGAGGAAATTTAGGCCTATCCCTTCTTTCCCCGCGCATGTTGTATGTGACATATTCATCACCTACGTGCTCATGGCCTTCTGGTTCTTATGTTGTATTCATTGTCTTTAGTCACAGGCTGGAAGGACTAAAGCTTTGATACCACTGAAATATCCCTAATACCGTTGATCATGATATTTACTACTGATCCAATGTTATGTCTTGTAGATCTGATACACTAGGGGTTTATGGATGCGATTCAGTTGTGTGTTTGAGATCTTTAAGGTTATTGCATGTGCATGTTGGTTATTTCAGATGCATGTTGATTATTGCATGTGCATGTTGCGTATTTATGGTTTAAACAATATATAAAGGATGCATGCGGAAGTAAAGAACATCAACTACCCAATAACATATATTATGCGACTCAATCATGGAAATACAATAACACACTGGAAATATAGAGTATAATCGTCGGCTAGATCTCATGGATCGTCACTAGAATACAATCAAATAGCATAAAAATACCCATGATCAGAAGATGAATGTAGTTCTGATGCATGCACGGATAGATTGACATAAATATGCAACTTCGAAGAAATACGGTAACTGCCACCAAGTGGAAAAACTCGTCTGGAAGGATAGACTATCGGAATGAGCCAGAAACTGCTCCAATAAAAGCGCCCTGGCCTCTAGACTGGAATGGATGAGTGCCAGATATCAGATCTGGCCTATGAGGTACTGGATCTAGACCCCTGGGGGGTTTGCGCACCTCCTAGGACACTGGATGCACCCCAAATGATTCCACCAATGGAATCAACTATTATAGGGCTCAAAATGATCGTCTTTCCAAATGTGGAACTAGGTCGGAAGGGTTTCCCTGGATCTGTCCTGATGCTCCGTCTGCAACCCCAAATGTACTACCAGAAGAGCTACGCCCTAAATGGTTGGATAATGCGCTCTGCAAGATTCCACCGTCAGAATCTGATGATAAATGGCTCAATAGAAGCACCCTGGCTAGATCTCCACTGGGTCGGAAGGAAAATGCAATCTGAGCTCAGACCTCGTGCAACTCCACAAACCCTCAATCTGACTTGCGTAGAATGTACTGGATACTCCTGAATAGCTCACTGAAATACCTGGATGGTATCTCCGATGGGCTAGGGTGTGTCTCTCAACACCGAAATCGATCAATGGTGTTGGTTTCCTCCAGAAATCCATAAATCAACAAGGTCGACTCTCTACCTCCTCTAGGAACTCTCAACGTCAAATCATAACAATGCATAATGAGGAATTAGGTCAAATTCCTCCCTTTATACCTTTCCCAATCTAATTCATCATTGACCTCACTTAAGCTAGGTGCTTTTCCTCCTAAGGTGAATAATTAATTAATTAAGTCCCCCTTTAGCACATTTTCATTCTAATTCTTTGTTGACTTAGGCTTAAGTGACTTTTCCTAAGTATTTTGGCTTAATTCATCATTTAGCCATCAATTCCTCCTTAGTTATCCATTTTGTTCCCTGTTTGTGCTCGACTATAGTCTATGGGAAGACATAGACTACTAAGTCACTCCCTGTTGGCCTACTCTTGGGAACGAGACATCACATCAGAGCGGTGTTATGCTTTGGTGAGTATATCAGATCTTGATTTTCCAATCTTGAATCTAAGAACTAAACCCTAGGTAATGTAAGAGTCGTAAGTCATAAATTGTGGTAAATAATGGCGAGAAGTTCTAGAATAGAGATAGAAAAATTCAATGGCCAGAATTTTGAGCTTTGAAAGCTTAAAATGGAAGATCTTCTCATGGATTGAGAACAATGGACATCGGCTTGTCCAAGTGCCCAACTGAAAAGCATGTCGACAGAAGAATGGGAGAAACTTGAAAGAAGAGAAAGAAGTACGATTCAACTTTGCCTTGCGGATTCGGTGCTGCTGAATGTCTTAGGTGAAGATTCGGCCAAGAAAATGTGGGACAAGTTGGGAAGTTTATACCAGTGAAAATATCTGGTAAAAAAGTTTCTTCTTAGAAAGAAAATGTATCTTCTAAGGACGACTGATGGTAGTTCGGTGACTAAGCAATTAAATGCGTTTAATACTGTGTTAATCCAGTTATCGTCTGTGGATATTAAGATCACTAGCGAGGAGAAATGTATCAGCCTATTATGTTATTTGCCAGACTCCTAGGATATCTTATTCATGGCTATTGGGAGTAATACAACCACACTAGCGTTAGAGGACGTGGCTGCTTCTGTGTTGTCAGAAGAAATGAGAAGGAAGAACATGGAAGGATCGACCAAAGATGCTCTAGTAGTGAGAGGTCGAGTGGTAGACAGAGATAAAGGCAGATTCTCCATTAGAAATTTCAAGTCAAAGGGTAGATATAAATACCCGGTTCATTTGATTTGAAGATGGTTGAAATGTGTTAAAGCTGGGCATTATAAAAAGGGTTGTAAGTCGAAGGAAACATAAGCCAGTGTTGGATCCGACGAGAAGTAGTCAACTGAGAGAAAGAGGACCTTGGAGAAAGGAGGTGATGTGTATCTGGCATCGACTAGTACACAATCATATCAAGATATTTGGTTAATCAACTCAAGAGAATCCTATCATATGAAACCACATAAAGAATGGTTATGTGAATATGAATGATATGATGGGGGCGATGTGTTCTTGGGGACGTCTCGACAACCATAATTGTCAGACGATGAAGAGTTCGATTAACATTGCAGGATGGGAGGAAAAGAACCCTTCCAGGTGTGCTACGCATTTCGGCTTTAGCAAGAAACCTGATACCTGTTAGCAACATAAGTGATGCAGGTGTGCATACTCTGTTTCAGAAGGATTCATGCAAGATAGTCAGAGGTGCGATGGTCTTAATGAAAGGAGTTCGGATTAGTACTCTGTATAAGTTGTAAGGGAATGTCGACTCAATTGGATGCAACAACATCGTTGCTCCTGAAAATTGACTCGACTGCGACTTGACTCGACTCGATGTCGACACGACTCGACTTGAATCGAGATAAGTTGGTTGAAACCGACTTGAAAAGACATGATGAAATCGATCCAACTAGGTTAGAGCATGAGAGGATGGGACACATTGGAGAAAGGACTTAAAGTTATGCAAAGCAAAGGTATGGTCAAAGTATTTCCTGAATGTGGTTTAGAAGTCGATTTTTGTGAACATTGCATATATGGAAAACAAAGTCGGGTGAGGTTCCCATATTGAATGACAAGGGAAAATGGGATTCTAGAACTAGTGGATAGTGATGTGTTTGGCTCGGTTACAATGCCTTCACTTGGTGGATCCCTGTATTATGTCTCCTTCATAGATGATTTCTCTAGGAATACATGGATATTGATTTCTCCAGGAATACATGGATATTGATTTCTCCAGGAATACATGGATATATTTCCTGAGGAAGAAATCATAGGTTTTCGAGATATTTAAGGAGTTTAAATCTCTTGAATAAAACAAGACAAAAAAGAGGATTAAAGTGTTGAGGACTAACAATGGTGGTGAATTATGTGGAAAGGAATTTGATCATTTCTATAAGCAGTGTGGAATAGCACGCCAAAATACCACACCATATACCCCACAACAAAATGGAGTTCCTGAGAGAATGAACAGAACGTTGATGGATAAGGCAATGATCATGCTCAGTGGTGTTGGGCTCGCACAAGAATTCTGGGCGAAGGTAGTTGACACTGCAAGATATCTACTAAATATGTCTCCTTTGTCGGTGCTAGTTGACACGACTCCAAATGAGGTATGGTTTGGTTAGAAGTCTTCGGTGGCACATCTCAAAGTATTTGGATATGATGCATTTGTGCATGTTCCCAAGGAAAAGAGGAGCAAGTTGGACAATAATGCAGTCAAATGTATTGTCATTGGATATAAAGAAGGAATGAAAGGTTATAAGCTCTGGGATCCTACATCAATGAGAATAATATACAGTAGAGATGTGGTCTTCAGAGAAGTCAGAGGTAAGTATGAGCCTAAGGAAGATGTTTAGACCGAGAATAATCCTGATACAGTGTGGTTAGAATCGAGGAACGAAGAAGATGATTCATATGAGTCGACTGAATCTGAGAAAGAGGTGGACCAACTGACTTCGGTGGTAAGGATGTCATAAAGAATAATAAAACCAGTTGAGAGGTATAGTCCGCTCGACTTCTATTTCTCATTTGTGTTGACTGCCATCGACGATGAGCCCAAGTCGGTCTGTGAGGAAGTCAACTCAACAGAGGGTAAAATATGGAAGGACGCCATGGTCGAAGAGATGGAATCCTTGTACAAGAATGAGACACGAGATTTAGTCAAGTTACCTAGTGGAAGAAATCTCTATTCAAGAAGAAGATGAATGTTGTAGGACAAGTCGCGAAGTTCAAATCTCGACTGGTGGTGAAAGGTTATTCCCAAGTCGAGGGAGTCGACTTCGGTGAGATTTTTTCCTACACAAGGACCCAAAAGAAGAAATCTACATGAAACAACCTAAGGGATTTGTAGTAAAGGGAAAGCGAGAGTTGGTGTGCAAACTCAAAAGATTCATTTATGGTATAAATCAATCACCAAGGATGTGGTACTAGAAGTTTGACACATACATCCTTAGTTTGGAATTTGTGAGAAGAAAATCTCATCAATGCATATATTCCAAGGAAGGAGGTGGGCGTTTCATATATGTAGCTTTGTATGTCGATGACATGTTGTTGATTGGAAACAACATGGATAGAATAAAGGAGGTGAAGAAGCAACTATCCTCCAAGATCGACATGAAGGATATCAGTGTGGATAACTTCATTATGGGAATGGAGATTAAGAGAGATTGAGCTGCTAGAAAGCTCTGGTTGAATCAGACAAAGTATATTGAAACAATTCTAAAACAATTCAACATGTAGGATTGTAAACCGGTGAAGGTGCCAATTCCCGTGGGATAAAGGCTTTATGCCGAACAATGTCCTAAGACACAAAAATAAATAAAGGACACGACACGTGTTCCCTATGCAAGTGTTGTTGGTAGTCTAATGTATGCGATGGTCTGCACTCGACCAAACATTGCCCATGCAATGGGACTGTTGAGTAGGTAAATGTCAACACATGGAAAGGAGCACTTGACAACTATTAAGAGAGTATTTAGGTATTTGTCTGGCACAAAGGATTATGCTATATGATACCAAGGAAGAGCTAGAGGTGACAGTGGTAAAGTATATGTACATGGCTTTGTCGATGCCATCTGGGCAGGAGATCTAGATCGACGGAGGTCGACCAATGAATATGTCGTCAAGATGTTCAGTGGAGCAATAAACTGGATGAGTAAGCGATAAGCAGTTGTAGTATTGTCAACCACAAAAGTTGAATACATGGTGACCACTCATGGAAACAAAGAAGTGGTATGGATTTAAAGGTTGTGTTCAAGAATCAGGTTTGAGCAGAGAGCTATGAAGGTGAGTTGCGAAAGTCAAAGCGTAATATTTTTGGAAAACAACTCTACTTATCATTCAAATACTAAGAACATTGATGTACAATACCATTTTGTAAGATATATGATGGACAGTAACAAGGTGCTACTAGAGAGATTAGACGCTTTGGAAAACATAACAGACTCGTTGACCAAGTATGTGGGTTTTGTGAAGTTCTCTTGGTGCAGAGAGGAAACGAGAATTGTTTCCCTGGTTCTATGAACGAAAGTTCAATAATTTCTTGTTTCAACAAAGAAGACAACAAGTGGGAGAATGCTGGGTTGTTATATTCTTTGCAGTGAAAGTCTAGTTGAGGTGAATCGACTTACGATCGAAGGTCGAGGTGGATCGAGAACAAGTCGAAGGTCGAGGGAGTTGATTGAGCAAAGTCAAAGTCGAAGATAATGACGAAAAGTCAAACAACAAAAGGTTGAAGTGCGGGCATTAGACGACCGACTAGAGACCGAATGAAGGACCGATTGATAACCTGACTTGGAGTTGACTGTAATAGAATCCCGAGATTTGTGGGATTTGTAGCCAATGATATGCATGGATCTGTAACCGTTTTTGGGCACCAATATTTATGGTTTTTCCTTTTGTAAAGCCTATAAAGAGGTGTGTTGTAAGGATGTAAAGGAATGCAGTAGTTGTAGAATGTTGTAATGCACTAATGTAGGTTAATGCATGTGTAATTGTAGGTTGTTGGTCATGATATGTAAGCCAGATTGGATACAAGGTTGTTCTTGTGCAAGTAAGAAGGTATGATTTCAATTGTGTCTTAGGTGTGGGCCAAGGTTAGACATGTAACCTTTTATTCATATTGAATAAAAAAACAAGAGAGTACAATGCTCAAAGTAATGTTGGTTTTTCCCGATTAAGGGTTCCAGGGTAAAATCTCGGTGTGTTGTGTGATTACTTGTGTCATTTGCGTTCTTGATTAAATTCTTCTTCTCTTCTGCTAGGATTATTGTGGAAGTGTCTCTCATTTCCTGATAGAGATTTAGGGATTGATGACATCATTTTTGTTTAGAGGAATCACCATTACCAGATCCTCCATTCATCGGAGAAGAAGTACATAGATTGTTGATCATGGCAACTATTGAGAAGACTAAGTAGAATATGTTCAGGGAAATTACAGTTTTTTTTTTAATTAATTCAAGGATGAAATAATCTGCTTACATGTGGCTCAATTGCATGAATGTTTAGATATACTTTACGTATATTATATATTTTCTTTGGGAAACTTATCATGTATCTCGCTAGCTATATACTAGAGCGATTTAGGGTCAGATCTTCTCAAGTTTTGGCTACTAGATTACATGTGCTTGCTGGTGTTGTACCTTTGTAATGTGTGGCACTTGTGGGGTGAGTGAGATAACTATCATTTATTTAAAAAATTCATCATCTCCCACAATTCCTCATTGACATTATCCATATCCATCACAGCCTGCCAGATCATGTGCTTTATTCTACATTTCCAAGAGTTGGGTACAATTAGGAGTGGAAGACATTTAGGTTAACTGGTGTGAGAGATCTTCGTTTAGGAATTCATTTCTACACCCAGGAATCTGATTAACACATAATATACACCAAAGCATCAACAATATTAGTAAATATCCTCCAGAGAGATCAGACACCAACCATCTTCCCATCTACTCCAATGATCTGCTTAAGCTTCTGTCAAGGAGATCCATCTTGGGTAAAAATAAAGAGATATGCTTCATGATAAATCTGAGGAGATCTACCTTGGGTGAAAATAAAAGAGATATGCTTCATAAAAAATCTGAGGTTTGACCATTGTAGAAGACAAATCTATGTCGCAATCACAAAATCTTTTTATTGCGTTGTGACATTTGATGCAACAATGTGCATTTTGTTTTACAACATGAGCCTATGTACTTTGTCAATTACTCCAATAAATCTTTTTTGCACGTGGATCTCTTCTACTAGTAGCAAAACTTTGTCGTAAATCCACTTAGGCAAACACTATTCACCCAACTATAGAGTCTTAAAGACTCTGCATACCGAATGGCCATGCATATGCCCAACCCCACTACATTAGACAAGGATGCACCAAACTGATTATTACATGTGTGTATAGCGATTGTTTGGAAAAAACTTTCCAACAGTCAAACCATGGATGGTATGCATCTGTACATGCCAATTTCACATTCCCACTGTCATGTCGAACCCATGCATCCATAAGCCCATCCTAATGGATGGATGCTAATTAACACATACAATTTTGATGAATTCCATCTAAGCTGAGTTTAAATTTTGAATTTCTTCAAGGCACCATAATTTAGATTTGAATTTTCCCACCCACTTTGTGTGATTTTGATTTGAATGGACTTGGAAGGAAAGAGATCAAATCCCACTGTGGGTGAAAGAGGAGGAGTCGCAAGGGCATCGCGGTAGACGAAGTTGTTGTTGTTGTTCTTCATCTCTGTGCCACATTTGGGTTGTCATTGCATAAACAATTGTTGCGTTCCCTTATGCATCTACAAGTCCAAGGAACTCTGGAAGGTCCACTGACAACAATAAAGGAGAAGGAGAATCCCAAGAAACCTTCCAATAAGTAACAAGTATTCAACCACCTCCTATTCACATCAACTATCAACAAAAATATGCCTAGACCTAAAGAAAGCAAGTGCCAATGTTGGTGAGTGTGTAGCAGTGGAGGAGGACTTGTTTGAATCCTACAACTTATTTACGGATTTGCAGAAGCTTTCTGCTTCCTTCCCCTCCTCTGTTTAGTGGTGATGAAGTAAATATAGAGGATAAAAAATCATAGGAAGGATCTCTTTTGTTTGATTTTTTAAAGAGAATAGTCCTCATATGGTAAATATGTAATCCTCTAAATAATTGAATGGTTGCACGTCAAAGAAAACCATGAAACACATAAAGAGGCAAGACATGAACTATAAAGGTTAGCAATCATATCTCAGGGGAATAGGTAGTGATAAGGGACAACCTTTCAGACGACATCAACTGAGTGAGCCTTCTAGGACCGCCTTACTCTGAATTAGATTTTTCATATCATGTTATCTTGGAGGTCAGATAATAAATGAATGTTTGGCATTAATCAAATGCAACAATTCACCACAAAGAAAAGGAAATACTTGAAATTCAACACTGGGGTGGGCTATGTTCGTCTTGCCTTCCAGAACTGAAGGAAATGCGATCGATCCCAACGTAACAACTTATTGACTAAAGAACCGTTAGATCTGTTCATTGAAGATCCATAGCCTACAGGGGCAAATCCCATTGATGTTTGGGTGGAAGTAGTAAACTGCCCACCCAATATGACAATAGAAAAGGTAGAAAAGGAATAGTTGGTTGATTCTGCAACATACTTTATTTTGTTGCAGCGTGTTTCAGAAAGAAATAAAGTTGGCAGGCCAGAATGGGAGTGAAATGTCAATTGATAATTCGTCTTTATGGAAGTGTCACTATGCCAGTGTTAGAATTTTCCTCTCACGATAAAATTTGTGAATAGTCACATCCAACCTATTACCGGAATTACCACTATTTTATTTTCTTTTGTGTACATTTAAAGTACAATAAACTCCTCTTGTGAATAATTACATCCAAGCTCTTACCAACATTTCCACCATTTTTTTTTTCTATTGAAAGCTTTTAAAGTACAGTAAACTCCTCCTAGTGAGGAGACTCCATGCTATGTTTTACTTGGAATGGAAGGTTTCAACCAATCACTTGGATAAATATTTTTAATTGAAGAATTTACTATTTATATTCACAAAGATATAATAGAGATATTTGTATAGATTGGTATGTTAGTTGTAGGTTATTTGATTAAATTTTACAATGAAAAATCTCCATTTTGATAACAAAATTTTCCAATTCCAAAAATGCGTGTATTGCAGATGAAATCTTAAACTCATTTTCTTTGAAACAATTTTATCTTGAATTTTAGTAATTAAAATATGTAATTTTAACAGTTAGTCAAAAATTCTATTAAATTTATAAAAGAAACTCACCAAAAAAATAAAAATGATAACCTATTCTTCATAAAATAAATGAAGTTAAACTCATATAATATAGGAAATTAAACTTCTAACACAATGCAAAATTTCATATAATACGTGAAATTAAACTTCCAAGACAGTGCGGAATTAGAGACTTTCAATAAGGAGAAATGATCAAATAAAGTCCTTAGTGCTTTCTTGATATAAACTGTATAAGGAGTTTTGAAACATCCAATGTTTCGAGTGGACACTCCACACATCATCAAGGACTATTGAAGCAATGGATCATTATTGACTAATAATCTTCATTAAAATATATAAATTTAAACTCATATAATATAGGAAATTAAACTGCTAACACAATGCAAAATTTCATATAATAGATGAAATTAAACTTCCAACACAATGTGAAATTAAAAACTTCAATAAGAAGAAATGGTCAAATAAAATAATTACTGATGAATAAGCATTAGAGTTGAATAGTAAAGATTCCAAATATAGTCTTATCTAATTTGTAGCTATATATAAAAAAATAGGTAATGTCAAATGGTCTTAATTTAGTTATAATGCAACACTCTTGGAAAGGAATCATGAAAAATTAAAAATCAAGTAAAGATGCATCCCAAAAGAAGAGACCAAAATACCACATGATTAATCCATTCATTTTCATCTATTAGACTCCATTATTTGTCCAATTTCTTAGAAACAAAAGATGGAAGTAATATACACATACAATTTTTAGATTTATGCATTCATATTGGGTTGCCAATTAGACTCCATTATTTGTCCAATTTCTTAGAAACAAAAGATGGAAGTAATATACACATACAATTTTTAGATTTATGCATTCATATTGGGTTGCCATAGTTGTACAATCAATCTTTCTAAGAAGATAACGCGTTATGAAAGTTCATCTTACAAAGACTATATTATAATTAATTGTTGGATCTTCTAAATTGGTATATGATTTGAATGAACTAAGTTAAAATCATGGGACAAATCATCTGAAGCCTTTCAAATTTTATAATCTTAATGTCAAGGCTTTGCAACACACACTTTTATGTACTAGATCAATTGCAAAGTTTTAAGTATTAAATGGATTACATAATGTTAGTGGGAGATTAGTCATGGAAATTTTTTGTATTGAGAATCACTTATAGTAAGCATATTAACAAGTTTAGGGGGACAATCCTCATTAGTGATGTCATTACTAACTCAAGAAACTTCATGATTTATGGTTTCATTGTGTTTTAAAGAATATCAATAAGGATGATATGAAATTCCATTCAACTTGAACATAGAAAAACCAATCATCCACTTTATGAGTAATAAGTTTTAGATTTTCTGAGTAATAAATGTGTTAACAAAATACGGTGCATCTTCTCAATCTTGACTTATCTTTAATATAATATTAAAAAATGCTAACCACTTCAAATCTCATCTCCATTGTACATTTTTGAAACTTAAATACAATAATATCTAAATTGCGAGAACCAACGCTATGAAAGCAATGAAGAAAGTGATAAAGAGTAATTGTGATTTCTTAAAATATTAACTGCATGTTTTCTCTTGTCTTCAAAACACGTGAAATGCTTGAAAATTGATGGGTACGTTTTCCGATTAATTGGCATAGGATTGATTTTTCTTTTCTCATTTTCCAAGCATGCCCAATGAGGACCCACATTAGTAGAACGACATAATATTTATTCAATATATATACTAGTACAGATATATCAACATAATATGTCGGTATATATATATATACTAGTATATATTATATACCATTTTATATATTGGTCTACATATCGATACATATATTAAACATATTCTAGTATACATATACACTAGTATACCGACATAATATCTATTCAATATACATATTGATATGTATTGACATATTATATAGATATATGTGTTGATATGCATACTAGTATATATATCCACATCATATGTCGACACACACATATATACATAATATGTATATATATATATATATATATATATATACCGACATAATATCTCAGTATATATAATGTTATATATACTAATGTATATACCTACATAATATGTCGATGTATATATTGGTATATATACCAACATAATATGTCAGAATATAAACCAACATAACATGCCGATATATATATACCGACATAATATTTTTATCAATATATATACTAGTACGTATATGTTGGTATATATAATATGTCAGTATACATAATATGTATTCAATATATATACCGATACATATATGTTGGTATGTATATTGGTATATATATCGACATAATATATTGGTATATATACCTACACATATACCTCATAGTATGTTGGTATATATATTGACACATATACCTTGTATATATCTACATAATATATCAGTATATATAATATATACTAGTATATACACTTTTTAAGGGGGTTGGATTCCCTTTAAATCAACATGAGGGATTACACCCGAGGATGAGGCTCAATTAGACTCTTCCCCGTTTGGTATAGTTTGATCCTCTAGATTAGTGGTTCGACACCTGTTCAATGGGATTTAAGATTTGTCAATTTTGTATCTTTTATTCTTTTTCTATTTTTTGGGAGTTGTTTTTTCGTATGTGTAAAACATAGTTATCACTAAAGACTGCTTGAAGGGATAAACTCTCGGGTGAAGCACAACAATAATCACATGCGACTTACATGAAACAATTATGCTGGCCATTTTCTCTTAAAGATAACTTTTCAGAAGAAATGTAAATTGCAAGTAACATATTAACTGATCTATATACCTCTAAGAAATAATTCCCTAAAATATTTAATAAACAATTATTCAACATGCATGTAAATTTTCAGGTATAGACCTATCGGTTACCAAGAAATAATTCAATAATTATTGCTTATCGAACTAAAGCGAAACATATACTAACATGCAGATTTTAATAAGATGTGAAACAAATGATAGTAACATTCACGGTTTGCAAGATAACTTGGTAAAAGGAAAATCTTACTAGACATCATTAATGAGACGATTGAGGGTAGATCAATCCACTCTTTGATCACCGAACACATGATGGTTCAATCAAACTTAAGGGATCGAAAGGAGCTTCTCTATTAATTGTAGAAAGTAGTTCTCCAATACAATAAAAACAAAAAATGTTTTTTCAAAAGGTCCTCTACTATCAAGCAAATACCTTTATTTATACAAACTTATCAAACAAAAAATAACGATTTCGGTGGTTCCAATTACATAAACAATGAATTGATTCAAGACGACTCAGGTGATCTGGGACTTCTAGGATTCACACATTTATCTATATATTAAACCCACTGAGAGCAAATCTCGGCATAAGTGCCTTCATATGGAAATCGATGTTGGTCCATCGACATACTCAACGCATGTTTGTTGTCCCATAATCGACCAATATACTTTTGCATTCTGTCAGCTAACCGCTCCAACTGATTTTTCATATTAACTTGATCGACGACATACTTCTATAGTGTCCTTGTTCCACAACAATTATCTTGCTAACCTTGTTCCTGTACTCGTCAACCCCTCACTGTAAACCTCTCAATACTTCATCTCCCAACCAAAATTCTATAGGAGACCCAAAATTCGCTAATCAGATATCGACTATAGATTGATTCAATTTCTACCACACTCGAGTTCAATGATCCCATTCTTCTTCAACTTTTTCCCTCGACTCTTCCACAATCTTCGTCGAGTGCTTCGAAACTGAATGCATATGATCTAGCCATTCATACGACAAGTGTTATATGTTGTGATCCTTGAAAACCTTGTCCTTTTGCACCTCTATGATGAAATTTATTTGTCTAACGCTCTAGCCCCCCTTTTGGCCCACTGAAGCACTTCTTTGTATGTAATTTCGAGCAACAGGGACTCCTCTTGAAGGGAAAGTGCTTTCATCACCAAATCTTCCTGCACCATGAGGTGCTTGTCATGTTCATCCAACGGGTCTTTCTTGAAGTTTTCCACCCCTCCAACTTCTTGATAATACTATACTTGATGCTTGAGGGAGGCTATCTATAGCATGACTTGTTCTAGTTCTATTTCTTATGTTATTTCTTTTTCAAGTGAGACATGGGAGATGACTAGGCTTATTAAATAAAATTGGCTCATCTTTTCCTTCTTAGTGTCTATGATCACCTCGTCTAAGGTACATATTAGATTGTTGTTTGGTATATTCTTTCTCTTCCTATGAGTTCTCTTAACTATGGACCTCATCTTCCTACCATAGGAAAACAATTCTAAGCCATCCACTTCCTCCTCCATTGGTTGATAGATGGGATGTTCACCCCAAGACAAGATGTTACTTAAACATCTAGGATTTAAATAAGTGTTCAGAAATGGGATTCCGAGTTTACTCTTTGCTTGGAGAGTCCTTATCTTTTCCTTTGTCTTGCTTGCTAGGATTAGCTTCATCTGTGGAAGTATCATGGGGTTTATCTTGAATTTCTTCCCCTTTATTCTCCCCCACAACTAATGAGCTATCTAGTAATATCTAATATGGATTCTCAACATTTTTATAATTGTTTGGAGTTTGCTTGGGAGTGTTGATAATGTCCTTGTTTTCCTATTCGTGCTTTGCATATCCTCCACCTATATCATTACCGTTGTTTTTGTTGAGTTCTTGCTTGTTATATTGATTAGGTTGAGCATATTGAACATTCGTGTCTCCTCCCTAGCTTCCAGGAAAGGGTACCTCTAAGTCTTGTTCACTAGGTGGACCTTGATCTTGTTCACCATTGGTCTCTGAGGCATCTTCCTTACCTGAGTGAGCATCTCGCTCACTATTGTCATTTCATGTTTCCACCTTCTTTTCACCAATTGGGTTTGTTAGGGGTTCCTCTTTATTCACATGCTCCTTTATGACGGGGACAACATTCTCTAACACCTTTTCCTCATCTTTTGTTAAATCAATAACTTACGCAGGCTTCACAACAATGACATATTTTTCTTAGTTCTCCTTAAGATTTTTCTCTTGTTCAACCTTCTCTCTTTCTAACCACTCTAGCTCCTCTTTCTCCCTCTATTTTTCTCCTTCCTCTTGAATCTTCCTCTGCTAATCAACTAGCTTCTACTCTTGCTTCTTCTTCAACTCCTTTTCTTCCTGTTAGGCCTTTCCCCCTTTCTCTATGTACTCTTGCTTTATTTGTTCCTTTTATACTTTCTTCCTCTGTTCTATGAGCACCTTCTGCAATGCATCCTCCTCATCCTTCTTTTATGGATCTTCCTGACATCTTCATTCCTTTTCCTGTTCTTTCAGAATTCTCTCTTTCTCTACTCACAAGGCTTGTTGTTCTTTCTATGTTTTGAGCCTCTCTTCTTATTCGTTTTTCTCTTTAACAAACTCCTTGTTGGAAGAGGCTCCCAGATTGACAATTTTGATTTATTCTACTAAAGAAACAAAAATAATCATTTTCAAGTTAATGTCCTCTTCTCTACCTCCTTCCAGTCTTGGGAATCTTTAGTGAACAACTCCTCCCATGACTTCTCATGAGAATATGGCTATCTCAAGATTACTTTCTCATCATGCCTTATAATCAAACCTTTAGGGTCATGTTTCCTAAATCTCCCAGTCATGAATTTGTACTACAGATGCACCTAACATTCTGGTTTTGCATGTTTTCCATTCTTCACCACGTAATATCCCACTGAAAACTGTAAGAGATGAATAATATCTTCTTATCTTGTACTAAAGTGGCATTGAATCCCTGCATAATAGAATGACAACATATTTCTCCAATTACAAGTCTCTCAGGTACATAAACTGGTAACAGGCGTGGTGGGATAGTGTAACACCCTGTTTCCCCAAGATTGTAAATATAGCTGAACCGGCCAAGGACTATGGCAAAACTCATAAGTATGAATATGTGATGTAAATGGACATGCAGGAAGAGGTCAATGAATGTAAATAACAGTTTGAATTTATTGCAGAACTGCTGAGAGGGGATGTGCGGAAAAGAGACCACGATGGTGGTGGAGGGCACCTTGAAAAAGGGGCGTTAACTTCCACCAATAATAATATACCGTGTTTGGACTCCACTGGCCCGAAGAACCAACAACGACTCGCTAGCCCTGAAATTAATGCCTTGCAGGCCGGAAGGTTGATGGCTTGATGAGGGATGGGGAGGTGGACTGCCTATCCGTAGAGCCATCATGACTGACCGACGCAAGGGAAATCGTGCCACACACGACCTCGTGAGAGGATAAGGCGTACGGCTGAAACGATTGAAGAGGGCGGACACGAGGGGAACTCGACAGTTCTATGCAGAGTGAGTGATCGCAGAGGAGGGGATTGACAGCCTTCGCTCCTGGACACTGGCGGACAGAGAGACGCAGGTCTCAGGAAATCGTGGTCTCAGCTCGGGGGTGGCTAGTGGTACATCC
>ML783150.1:608868-627065 GCA_009831015.1 Picea engelmannii | reverse complement strand
TTTATTGATGATATCTTAATCTACTCTAAGAATAGAGAAGAACATGAAGAACATCTTAGACTTGTGCTACAAGTGCTAAGAGAGCATCAACTCTATGCTAAATTCAACAAATGTGACTTCTTTCAAAAACAAATACACTACTTTATACACTACTTTAGGGATACAAAATCTTTATAACAACAAATGAAACAATATTTGAATATCAAACTAGTAGAAACTAAGAGACATGGTTTAAACTCTAAGGTGTCGGCACATTAGGGCCTTAGGGTTTAAACCTTAAAGAGAAGGATTGCTAGAGTGCAAGCAAATTTGGCCTCTAGCAAACTTTTCTCCCTTCTTAATGCTTCAACTAGGTTAAAATCAAATCTCTAGGGATAAAATACTAAAGTGCTATCACTTTAGGTCTCTAGGATTACTAACCATAGAAAGAATGTTTCACAAATTTTTAAAAAGAATAATCTTGTGAGAGGAGGAAGCACTTATGCTCCTCTCTTATTGTTTTACCAAGAAAGACGTCTAGCATAAACTAGCAAGATTCACCATGAAACACAATAACATAAAGATAAATTCCATAAAATTCACTTACTTGAGCCAAGATACCATGAGACAAAACCCTAATTGCAAAAATTCCTCTTCAAAAATCAACAAACCATCCACAATTTTATCCCCTAAACATGACACATAAGTAGAAAAGGGCTAGTAGCCCTAATAGGGCAAACATTTCAAAAGTATTCTCTCATAAGTGTGATAAGTGATGATGAAAAATGAAATGTGAGGATGGAATATTTATATGAGGCCACCCTAAAACAATTTTTCCACATAATTTTCTCAACTACAAAATAGAAGAGGGCCAACCCCTTAATTTCCCTCTACAGTATGCCAAAAATGAAAAATATATAAATTAAAATCCTAAAAGTGATACAAATTATTTTCAGCACGAAATGAGAGCGGAGATATAACACAGAAATATTCAAAGATATTGCAAGAGGTACAACAATATAACATAGATATATCAGCAATATAACAAGAGTCACAAATATACAGTAATACACGATTTCTGTTAATGAAATAAATGTACAGAGATTGTAAAAATACAAAGTGAAAGACTCGCTAGAATGGCGAGCTTATCTCTGAGAAGAGATGTGATGGCTACTTGCATTCAAAAGAAGATGATTATTACAATGAGGCTCTAAAGGGCATTTTTAACATAAGGAAAATCCAAAACCCTAACCCCGGAAGATGAAAATCCAAAAGGTTTGCGGGACCTAATGGAGGTAGTTGATACGTCAACTTCCCCGGGGCGTAACTTTTGCATACGATCTTCGTTTGGGGTGATTGACACACCGTTAGAAAGCTCTATCCGAGGAATAAAACTTTTGATGTGAGAAAAATGAAGGTAATTGCATGTTGTTCCTTGTTTTCCCAAAAAAATGTCATTTAGGGCCTCAAAACGACCCCGAAAGTTTGGAACCTGAAAAACTGCCGAAAAAACTGCCAAGATGGAAAAATGTTTTTCGAGCCCATGTAATACGTGGGTGGCCACCGATATCCACCTAGATTAATCCTCCCTCCTTAGGAAGCAATGGTCTCCATTGCGTTGAGTTCTCGTGGGAGAGAGGGAAGTGTTTGTTGAAATTGAATCTTGGTGAGCTGCGTTCCTTGCTGGAGACATCGTGCTGCTCGGTTTGTGGAAGGTTGTCACGAACCTTGTGCTGGCAGGGTTGAATCTGTTCAACCAGTTGGGCTACCTGAGATGACTATGTGCAGAAAGAATTTTTGTGCTTTTTTGCAATCTTGTCGACCCGCTGTTGTTGGATAGAAGGTGCTTGGGCCGAGGTTGTAGTGGTTGCAGTATCCTCATGTTCTCCTTTTGAACAGATTGTGAAGAAGCCAATTTTTTTAGTATGAGATACTACCTTGCGGCACTGTTTACGTGGGACAATAGTTGGAACTACCTCTGGTATCTTGTAGAGATGACCCCCTAGATTAACAATGACACTACAGGGTCAAGACTTATAGATAGCATGGCGCTTCCACATATATGGTTGGCCCAAGAGAACATCACAAAATTCCAATGGGGAAAAATCACATAATACCTCATCCTTGAAGGGCTAGATGTCATATGATAATCGACACTGCTGGCTAACATGAATATCTTGTCCCTGGTGAAGCCACCTGATGTTGTATGGCTGCGGGTGTGGTGTTGTCGACAATACCAATTGTTTGACGACCTCTGTTGAGATGAGGTTCTTCTGGCTTCTGCTATCAACAATAAATGAAGCATGGTCCCCTTCACCCACATCTGTGAATGAAAAAGGCACTCCCCCTCTTCATGATCTGTTGGTCCTTCTAGTTGAATTGTTGTGGTCACGACAATAGCAATGGGGTCTGCGTCGATGATCTGTCTTTTACCAGTATTTTCAAAATCAAATTCTGAATCAGGGTTCGCCTCCTTGTCTTTGATATTGGCCACCATTGATTGTTTTGAGTGAAATTCCTCGGTGTTGTTCCAGGGGATTTTGTGGAAATCGCACCATTTTCCGGTGTCCTTCTTTGTCTTCCCGTGACCCTTCTTTTTCTGAGGCTTGGACTGGTTTTCAGGAGACTGTTTATTAGGGTTGTCTTTATCATACTTTGGTTGTTGTGGATTTACAGATCCAAAATCTCGTTTGTTCTGGTGCTTAAACTTCCGCTCGATTTTAACATCATATAGATAAGCAGAACCGAGTGACAAGATGTCCAGAAAATCCATTTCAATTTGGATGTATCTGTGTAGAGCCCAACAATATTTTAGAACCAGATGTCACTCAAAGTCTTTGATACCCAGCTTGGTGCACAAGGTATGGAAGGTATTGGTGAAATCCAGAACTACTTGGCCCCTTTCTAGTCGTAGTGTGGTCCATCTCATATACTAGTACTCATAGTTGCAACAAGGTAATACTATTCCTTTACCGCATCCACAAAAAAATCCCAAGTGGGCTTGGCCCCATGTATTCCAGACTCCTCTGTGGAAATTTTCTCCCAGTAAGTTTCCCACCAATGTTTGACATGGGGGAGAGCCTTAAGGAGTGCGGAGATGATTGTTTCTCTGTCGAAAAATTTGTGAACAGAGAAATAACCTTCTAACAAATTCAACCATTTGTCTAGGTCATCCGCATCTATCTGACCTTCAAATATAGGAATATCAAAATTGACTTGTACCTTAAAAGGAAAGGTGCCTCCAAAGTGGTTTCTTGATGAAGATGCGCCTGATGCTATCGACAAGCTTTGAAGGATGTGGGGAAAATTCTCCATCATTTCGTCTCTCTGTCGCGTGAGAGCTTGCTCAAGCAACAGATTGATAGAATCGTTTGCTTTGTTGTTTTTATTTTCTTTCACCATTGAGGGTTTCTTGGGTGTGTGAGACAGATTTTCCTCAAGAGAGACAAGCTCATGAACCAACTTGCTATACTCGGACCTCGTCGGGGATATGCACTGGAAAACGATCAACATCAACCTACTCTGATACCACTGATCCAGATTATTTTCAGCACAAAATGAGAGCGGAGATATAACACATAAATATTCAAAGATATTGCAAGAGAGACAACAATATAATAGATATATATAAGAAATATAACAAGAGTCACAGATATACAATAATACACGATTTCTATTAATGAAATAAATGTACAGAGACTATAAAAATACAGAGTGAAAGACTTGCTAGAATGGTGGCAGCTTATCTCTGAGAGGAGATGTGACGGCTACTCGCATTCGCAAGAAGATGATTATTACAATGAGGCTCTAAAGGGCCTTTTTAACATAAGTAAAATCCAAAACCCTAACCCCGAAAGATGAAAATCCAAAAGGTTTGCGGGCCCCTATGGAGGTAGTTGATATGTCAACTTCCCAGGGGCGTAACTTTTGCATACGATCTTTGTTTAGGGCGCTCGATACATTGTTAGAAAGATCTATCCGAGGAATACAACTTTTAATTTGAGAAACATGAAGGAATGATCATGTTGCTCCCCGTTTTCCCAAAAAACGTCGTTTACGACCTCAAAATGGCCCCAAAAGTTTGGAACCCAAAAAACTACTGAAAAAAAATGCCAAGATGGAAAACTGCTTTTCAAGCTCGTGGAATAGGTGGGTGGCCTCCGATATCCACTTGGATAAAAAAGGGTGACTTCATTCCCTAGAAGGGTGACATAGTGCTCAATAGTGTGACATCAAGCCTTGAGGAGGGGGACATTAGGCCTCCAAAGGCCATAAGGCATGGTCCAATGTGCAAAAGTGTGAAGCAAGGTGTCTCCTCATGTCAAATCACCTCCAAAACCACACCATCCATCAAACCCTAATATGCAAAGGTGACGTCAGGGGCTGGAGGGTGACGTCACAGGCCTCCAAAGGCCATGTTTAAGTGCAAGTGGGGTGCAATCTCTTCCTTGAGTGATTCCAAGGTGCCTTTAAAGGAAACATCCTCTATCCTTTGTGCATAAAGGCTCTGGGTGATTTCCCCAGCCGGTGGGCTTCTTAGCCCATGTATGTGGCACACTGACCAAATTTGCTCCAACCAAGCCCATATGTCTATCATCCAAGGTTCCAGGGATGTGAGAGCCACTATCAGAGGGTGTTTAGTCATTGAATGACTCACTGCTCTCCATGACACGTGCCAAATTCCTACAATAAGGCACAACATTTTTGTCACAACCTAAGATGTCCCTCAAAGAACCATGTCAGGGACATTAAAAACAAAGCAGAATATAAGACCAAGTAAACCAACGTTCATAAGACATGTTAGTCCTTAAATCATGCAAAGTAATTTGATGCCTAAGATACAATCCATGTAAACAATTCACCCCAATATCCCCTTCAAGTATCACTAAATCCCAAGACCTTGTGTAGGTTCCCAAGTTTAAGTATGGGAGGGCCTTCTTCCATCCCTATTAGGTGTGCCACCTAGATAGGAAATAACCCCGGTAAAGGGATCATGTCCTGAGAGTGATAAGGGAAAGTAAAAACCCATCAAGAGTAAGTGTGAATATGTTATGGTTTAGGGCTTCATTCATGGCTTACGGTGTCCATCTCTATGAGCATTTTTGTTGAGGGTTTGCTTTCTCCTGAGTTACCCAATATTTGTGTGCCACCTTTTTCCAAATCTCTTCATTAGAAGTCTTTCCAATCCATGCTTTCATTTATAATTTGGAAATTTGAGGGTCCCCTTTATGGGTTTCCAAGCTTTAGCATTACATTTTTGGGATCGGGTGCTTAAGTGAAAATCCCCCTATACCGGGTTTAAGGTAAATCCTGAGCGATAAATCCCTTAAAAGTATGATATACTCTTAATATAACCCAAAATAAACTAAACTAAGTGATGAGAGAGAAAGGAAAGAGAGTTAATGAGTGCACCTTCAGTCCTTGTGGTTGGTGTTGACCTCTTTCGCTTGTTTTCACCTCCTAGATCACGAGTCTCCTCCCAAAGATGACCTACAAAAGGTTAGGAATACAATGCAACAAAATATGCAATCTCTATTAATCACTTTAAAAGTTTAGACATATATATAGATGCACAAATTAACAAAAGCATGTAAACATAGGGTTTTGGGACAAGGATGAACTCTTTTATTCAATTTCAAGATAAAAAGGATTACAACCTTTGTTGGCAACCGCTCCATGAACCAATCCCAGGCTCCTTTGTCGTGGCTCCAAGTGCATCAATCCCACATTGGCTTCTCGCAACCAACATATCACCAAGGGAAAGAGAAAGGGTTGCATAAGGAGAAAGGCTGGAGGGGAAGGCTGAGGCTAAAACTCATAATGGGATGCAAATCTTGGGCTAAAAAAGGAAAGTGATTTTGGCAAAGTTTTCTTATTCTCTTGCTCATGTTCATAAATGACTCCCCAAGACCTCTTTTTATATGAGAAAAAGATGGTTATTCAGTTTGGGGATGGGCTACAAGGGGTAAAATGGATAGGAAACCCTCCATAGCCCGTAAACTCTGCCGAATTCCGTGCAATTATATATTTTTTGCAACTTTTGGAGGTAAACACAGGCTAACTAGCATGCATAATGCATGTGTACGCGGGATAACTAGCATGTAGCACGCGTGTGTACTCGGGATATTAGTGTAGCAGGGCACGTACACTATCCAAAAAATGGTTTTTTTAAAAGGAAGCCTCAACAACATTTTGGCAAAGTATACAAATGGAAGGGCCAATGTATTGTATGCACATATAAGACATTTTGGACTAAAACATATGCCCCCTAATGTGTGAGGTCAGAAGAGAAACTGATGCCCAAAATACATTACAATATCCTTACATAGTGGGTAGGCATGAAGTTAAGTGAGCCCGAGATGAGTGTTCATGAGCGTTCCATCTGCAAAATAATGATAATCTCTTCGAGGCGAGCATACCCATGCTCGTGATGAAATAAGCATGGTTTCCAATCAAGTACACTATAGATCCATTTCATATATGACTACAAGACAAAATATAAATGTCTACATAAAGTGTAGCCGCGAACAGTACACAACAGATCTACATCTCATGATCATCTGAAGATATACATGTACAATATGATATGCATCTTCGAGAATCATCGACTCTTATGGCTGGAGATGAGAACTTCAGAGATCGAGCAACAACTTCAAGATATTCAAAACTTAGGTAGGAGTACAATAGGAGTGTAAGACTCACTACTTAGAGGTCTTCGACATGATGTCAGGAAAATACTGAAAGATCTCGATCATCAAACACAAAACTTCATTGATTTTGAATCCGAACTTGACTAGATTCTCAAGATGGGCGACTCATGAAGGTCAAGAGATAAACTGCGGAATAACCAAATCAGGTTGGATAAAACTTCCCTTGGACAAAAGCACGACAAAATGATGAGAATCAAACAACATAGTATTAACATAAGTTTGTGATGCATGAGGCACCACAAACTCTCCATATGTTTGGAAGAGTAACCAAATGGAGGAGGACACAACTCTATGTAACGAGAACAACTTCCTAAGGTAATACTAGATCCCAATGCTTGGCTAACAAATGGACGGATGTGCTTTTTCCAAGGTTGACTATCTTATTGCTGATAAAAGAGAATGTATATCTTGTTCCCTCTTTTTGGAATATTTGATTTTTTTTTTTGTCTTTTTCAAATTTTTAACGAGCTTGAAAAAGAATAAAAGAATGCTACATTACAAAGGAGGAATGAGTGTCACGGGCAAGCAAACTAGTTCCAAGCACATGGAATATATCGATGCTCAATGCAAGGAGACATATGCAGGATAGGGATGCTCGAGAAAATTCCTCCATGGGTCAAGGTGTCAGATCGCGAGGGAAAAAGTGCTACAAGGCTTGCATTTAAGGAATGCTTTGAAAGTTCATTTAATATCAACATGAAGCCAACATTAGGCCAAATATGCGAGGATGAGGCATGCAATGTGATTAATACATAGCAAGACTCCTTCCATGTGAATTTTTACGAGCCCAAAGAAGGTAAGATCGGTGGTTTTTCACGTTTAGAGAGTTTGAAAAACACTAAAAAAATACTCTAGAGTGTTCCTTTTTCATAATTAGTCCAGTCGGTTTGAAAAAGGGTTAAACTTATACCAAAAGTATGTCGCTTCAAAACCATTTTAACGAGTGTGATTGAGACAAGATCACTTGACTATCTTTTCAATTTTAAGGAGTTTGAAAAGAGCTTAACTATGGACTCATAGCCTTTTTCTAAGTTTAGTCTCCTTAGCCCGAAAAATTATAAAATATAACTTAGGAGAACTCTCCTGACAAGACATGTTTCCCAAGACGTACCATTTTCCTAGATAATATATTGGCCAGAAAAAGGGTTAAACTTATGCCAAATAGATATTCCTTCTGGACCAATTAACGAGTGTGAAAGGAACAAGGTCACTCAACGATCTTTTCATATTTAGGGAGTCTAAAAAGAGCTTAACTATTGACTTCGAGGCGGTTCCTTTTTCGTAGATAATCTCCAAGGCCCGAAAAAGAGATAAACCAAAACCAAGGAGAATGGCCCTTTTTCAAAATTTTAGTCCCTTAGGCCTGAAAAAGGGTTAAACTTACGCATGAGAATACTCTCCTAGCGAACCGAAGCTTCTAGGGCATACCTTTATTCATAAATTAATTGTCTAGACCAAAAAGGGGTAAACTACTTCTAGATAGATGTGCCTTCAAATTTTGGTTTGACGAGCGTGAAGGGAAACAAGATCGCTCGACAATATTTTCAATTTTAGAGAGTTTGAAAAGGGATTAAAGAAGACTCTAGGGGGGGTTCTTTTCTTAAGTAATCCAGATGAGACCAAAAATAATAAATAATTCCTCGTTAGATGTTTCTTTCAAAGTTTAAGCGAGCCTAAAAGAGAACAAACCATTCTCATAGGGAGTCCCTCAGGTATGAGCCATAAAAGATGAAGAAGAATGGGGCTTCGATATACAATCATGGCGGGACTAAAAGGACTCCCAAGCTTATGGAAAAAACTCACAGCATGGACACCAAAATGCAACAAAGGATCTACCCAGGGAATCAATGTAGAGGAAGGCTCTACCACCTAATTATGAGTAGCATAGAAGGTTCTGTGTCGCACATTGGTGGGATTGATCCTATGGAAAAGTGAAAAAGTCTACAATATGCAAGATTCAAGGTGGTGAGAACTTAACCGTAGGATGATATGAGTGTAACCCGTCTCATGAAAACACCAAACCAAAAGAACAAGTTCATTAGAACGACCCAAATATCTCTCAAAAAGAAACTCAAGTACCTATCAGGCTAATAATAGAGAAAAAGAGGACTTAACTGGGGCAAAAAGAGCCAAAAAAATCTATAAATAAAGGTGGGCAACTCATTCTAACCATTGCAAATTGGAAAATAACCAAAAAAACCTCTTCTTTAAAACACAAATTCGAGGAGCTACGGTGGATGAAATATCTTCAAACCTGAACCAAGCAAGTACAAATGACCTCTCTCCTCCTTTTCATTCATTACTTGTTGTTTATTTTATTGTTTGGAGGTTGCATTCCGTAGTAAAAGGGTCAGTCTTGCGTGTACGCGGGCTGTCCATGCTCAACACTCGGGCAAAGTAACACTTAGCTCGCGTACATACACGATTGTCTTAAAGACAACCCACAGACATCTCTTTTAGCTTTAAAAAAAATGAAACAGGGGATAACCTTACAAATTTTTTGCAATAGGATGTATGTTCATTGGTGAGAGAGAGAACATGAACAATTAGATGTCTTGGTAGAGGAGGATCTAGGGGCCATTTTTATGCTTAAGCAGTGTGGTATGTGGAAATTCTTTCAGTTTCCATTCATGAGGGCACAACCCAGGATACTAAACCACTAGATAGAGTACTGGCATCTAGATGTAGAGGCCTTCATGCTAGAGGGACAATCATTGACTCTGATGAAAGATGATATCTACTTTTTGACTGGCCTCTCGAGGAGGGGGGAACTGATCAACTTGAGGACCTTTCCTCCAAGACCATACAACATAGAGGATTACATTGGGATGTATTGCGAGGCTGGTACTGAGAAAGTAGGATCTCATGTGCCAATTCATAAGATCACAAGCCTCAATCTTCTGATAGTACTCTACATGATTGGGTGGATCATGGGATCCTCAACACTTCATCAGGCTTCCCATGCATAGATGCATTGTGCAATTCAGTGTCTAGATGCCACTATTACGACACTGTACTCGACAACATTATTGGTTGCTTCGCCCAAAAAAAATACCTCTAGAAGACATCAACTCACCAAAAGGTTTAAAGATCACCCCAGCTGCGGAAGCAAGCCTCCGATTGTGTCAGCTAGCACCGTTTGTGAACCCAACATAGACCTTAGATTCATTTGACATGTGCCACAGTGAAAATAAACACAATAAACTACACGTCCATAAAACAATAAGACAAGAATGTATAAATAAAGTTATACATTATATAGAAGAAGTCACGTTTAGGCGATCGATCTAAGCATAATACTTCTTAAGGTAGAGCCCATTTTTAGGCTCCGATAAAGCGTTACCCTCGAAATCAACCAGCTGATAGGTACTCTTTTCTAAAACTTTCTTAATAATGAACGGTTCGAACCACATGGGTTTGAACTTTCTTGTCCCCAAGGGATATTTATCTTGGTCATAGACCAAGACAAGATCGCCTTCGGAGAAAACTCGAGGGTGGATGGACCGATCATACTGACACTTGACACGTTGTTTGTGAGCCTCGTTGGCCATGGCTGCATCTCTATGCTGCTCATCGCTACTCAATATATAAAAGATGCTCTTCAAGTGGTGTAGTGTCGGGCAGTAGTTCCATTGCTAACTTAAAATAAGGGATTTGGAATTCTATGGGCAAGACTGCGTCCAACCCGTAAACGAGTTGGAAAGAAGAAAAACTGGTAGCAGTCTTGACTGAGGTTTGATAAGCCCAAAGTGTTGAGTACAACATCAAATGCCAATTTGACTTGGCCGAATTGATCGTCTGCTAAAGAATAGTCTTGAGAGACTTCTTAAACCCTAGTTTTGATGTTAACTCAGACATCATCTTGTTATGGAAGTGACTGCCATGATCTGTGACAATCTCCTTCAGAGTATCAAACCTGGCTACAATCTGGTTAAAAAACAAAAGTGCAGTTGTTTCCTCATCATTGATGAATGTCAGCATAGCCTCGACCCACTTAGTAAAGTATTCTACCGCTACGATGATATAACGATGCCCCTTAGCTGAAACTAGGTGGCATGTAGTAAAATCAATCCCCCACTTGGTGAAAGGACCAACAACAATAACTGGGAACATGGGAGATGGGTGTGCCCACATCTTTCAAGAGAAGTTCTGGCATAGGTGACACTTCTTGACAGCCTTTACACAATTTTGATCAACGAGGGCCAAAAGCATCGAACATGAAGAATATTTTGGGCTGTTGCCAACCTAGACAGGTTGTTACACATCAAAATTCCTCACTTCGATAATGTCACATTCTCATTGTCGTAAGTGTCGCACTTTTTTTGCAAGTGTTGTAAGTGTCATGTCGCCAACGACACCTTGGAAACACTTGATACAACCCCTAAATCATGTTAGAAGAAGAACCCCATTATTTGATAGTCAGAACAAAGTGTTTTTCTATGAGAAATGGTCATCTTGGAAACTTTTAGAAGACCAACACTCCCCTGCTCATATGCAAGGAGCACTAGTGCACTTTGTTTATCTAGTAGAGGGTGTCAAAGTGCTCTATTTCCCATTGTAAAGGAGCACCGAATTGGTTGAGCAAATCTTGGGAGAAATCCCCTTTTTCTCTAAGGAAAACTATGGATGGATCGAGTTGGTTTGGCTTGAATCTAACCCTGAGGCTACATCTAAGGGATATATCACAAATAATGGAGTCATATCCTCAATTAATACCAAATATAACCAAGGTGGTTGAGCCTATCAAAGCCTATAAATGGAGGCATTCTCATGGTGAACAAAAAGGGAAAATAATCAACAAAGCATTGTTATTCTGATCATAGATTTTTTGAGAAAGGGGTTGGGAAAGGAGGACTTGGAGAAGCTACAACATCATCTAAATATTGTAAGTGTCTCTTTAAAGTTTTCATCAATATACTTGTCCTATTTCCTTCTAGTATGTGTTTACATGTACTTGTCTATGCTTGTTTTAATCCTTCATAGATAGATAGATTTTGTCTAATCCATTAGAGGAAGAGATAGTTGTTTGTCTCTTGTCATCCACTGCAATTACTATTCAAAACTTGTGGATTTGAGCAGTGTGGACAAACTTCGAAAGTGAGGTACATCATACTATCCCTCTTACTCTCTTTTTCGATGGGCATAATTACTCTATAGGAATGGTAGTGTCCAAAGGTAGTTTTCTGTCTCGGTAGAGGGGTCTGTACTCCAAGGGAAGATTCACCTGTCAGCAGAGGAGTTATTCCATAATAGAAATTGGCGACTCCATTGGGATCGAACTTTCATGTTTTTGTTAGTTCCTTGGTTTGTCCTTACCTTTTTGTCTATCTTTAGATCTCGTTTGCTGATTTGATCTATCCTTACATATTTTCATCTTTGCTAAGTTGTCTTACAGAGTCTCTGATCGAATTTCCCTGAGTTTTTGAGTTTTCTAGGTTTTTCTAAAACTTGTCTCAGGACTAGCGCCCCCTCTAGTTTAAGTCAGAGTGCTTATAGTTTGATCAACTCTCCCCCAGAGTGTATTATGGAGCGTTGTAGTGCTCTAATTCCTTGATTACCAGAGCGCCGATTTTTCTTACTTTTGAAAAATTGTTGGTTGTTTTCTTGTCGGGCATAGTTCTTGGGTGTTCCTCTCAGGGTCAAATCCTATTCTTTCAGATCTTGTTTTCTGTTTGACTTAAAACTTGCTGCTTTTAATTCTTTTAGTCTTGATTGGGTTTGTGTTGTCTTTCCTTACTGCAAAATTGACCATTTGCTCCTAAACTTGGTTTCTTTTGCTGCTCTTTTTGATTATCTGATTGATTAGAGGTTCTCATAGGGAAAGTTATTGATCTTATCATTGTTTTCTTTGTCTTTGATCCCTTACTCAATTCTAGAAGGCTATTAAGTCTATTTTTTTGCCTTTTTGGTGTTTTTCTTTGAGTGGATAGTTTGTTCTTCTTTTAGTCTCTTATTGACTACTGTGAGTGTCTTTGTTTATGTTCTTTTGCTCCTTATTTTTCAAAATCATTGTAGTGAAGTTATTTTTCATTATTAGTGAAAGCAAGAAGCATTAGACGAACTATTCGATTTACATTTGCAATCAAACAAATACATACTTGTATGCATTGGTTTTGAATATTGGAAATGATTTCTGTATAATTTGTCATTTGTTTGAATTCTTGTTGAGAATGAAATAGTATAAAAGTTTGCATTCCTTAGTATAAACTCTTCTCCTTCCCATAGCTAGAAGTTCATTGAAAAGAAAGTTTGCATCTCATTCTTTTCATCTTTTGGGAGTCGAGTATCAAGCATCATCAGTTTCACTATCATTCACCTTTGTGTAACGAACAACCATGAAAATGAACGCTAATTAAAATCAAACTAGAAACTTTTTATTTTTAAGATATTTACGCCAACAATAGACTAGGACTAGAGCTTTGGAATAGTCTATGAGAATAACTCTCCAAAGAATTCAAGAAAAACTCAAAATCTTGCAATAGGGAGAGTAAATCCAACTTTCGTATAAGAATAGCTGGGATCCCCCTGTCACACAGGGGTTAAACACGAGGTCATGTTCGGGAGAGCATCAAAGATTATCTCTCCGAGGCTCAACCGATCGTAGTAGTATGATCGTATATTTTGGGTTCTTCTTGAGGCTCAACTCTTTTCATTTGGTCTCAGAGCTTCGTGAATTTTGAATCCGTTCGGGGTCCTCTAGAGCTTACCGTTCCACTTGTCCTCAGTTCTCTTGAATAATTTCAGACTCGATATCCCACCCATACGTTCAGACTCGACTATCGACTGTACCTGCCCAAAATATTTAGGGTCTTTACAAGAGGTGAAGGTGAAGGGAAGTCTTTGTTGTACCTAGAACAAACATTGGTCAAACTCACTCGGTCTGCTTGGAGAGTAACCCATGGGTAAAACCATGAGGAAGCTTGCACCAAAGCGTAATACTGTTAAGCAGGCTGCCAACGTAACTGATCCACCCGCTCATTTCCTATCCCCTTCTCACTTTGATCACACGATGTTGGATTTCATCACCAACTATTACGTTCATTGAGAGAATGAATTATTTGCTTGTTGGTCTTCTATATTTTTTTAGCGAGTGTTGTTTGTTTACTTTAGTTGTCTTTAAAAATTGAGACTTTGGATGATAAAGGTATTTGTAGATCATGTAGGATGCAAGGGTTGCCTCCATAAGGCTACAAACCCTTACCTCCTAACTCACCCGAAGACACTTACCGTGAAGAGGTTGAGAACCATTCATATGTTGGGAGTGTTGCTACTCCTTTTCTAGCAAATCTCAAGAGAACCTTAGTTATGATTGAGGAAGGGTCCACCTTTCCTATAAACCCCACTTTACAAGTTCCTCTCGATCACTCCTTGTCCGATTGGACTCCTCGGGTAACATTATAGTAGAAGATTACCCTCACCTACCATCAAGGCCATATAATCAATTAGACATGGAACCAATACAATCAAATTTCAATGAAGAATACACTACTCATGTCCATTCTACTAAAATGGTAGATCCACATCAAACTCTTATTCGTTCAATATGGAGAAATCCATTGGGACAAGATTGTGAAAAATATAATTTTAGTTGATCGCCTTTTGACTCTCCACACGACTCTACCACTGCCGATGTAGAGGTAGGACCATCAGGTCCGCCCATGGACCGTCCAGTCGGACCAATGGTCAATATTTCTACCACTTTAGGCCAAGTTCACAGTGAAACAAGAGTTGTGTTACCCAGTCAGTTGCAAAGTACCTTGACCGTTACACTTCCTATCCCTCTTCAAGATACAACTTCCTATACTCCACAGAATCCTATTGGGAGATATTCGCATCACATATTGAAAAACACTGCCACACAAATGAACCCAACTGAGGGTCAAATCCCTACCATGGGGAAACCATCCTCCAACATGCAAATTTTGACTGGGGGGAAACCCCTTCTTACTGGTCATGCCCTAGTTGTTACCTAATCAATGGCAGGGGGAAAAACTCAACCTTCATTCACCAGAAACCCCCCACAATCATGAGGACCACCCCAAGGAGGTTAGTTTCATCAACCACATCAGGGAGGGCCATCAAACCCGAACCCGCAAGGAGTAATCCTAGATCCCGATCCTTTCGAACTACATTTTGTACATTCTTTTCCTCCTCAATGGCCAAATCCTTACCCTCCTCAGGGTCAACCTAGTTACCCTCATCAAGGTAAATCTCGTTACCCACTTCAAGCGAACTATCCTCCCCTCGGTTACATTGGTTATCCTCCCCAGGGGAAAATGGGTTTCCCCTCTCCTTTTATGCACATTCCTCAACAAATAAATCCTACCTTGGTTGGTCAACAACAAAAACATATGGGAGGGCATGTTGGCTATAATTTTCCACCTCAACTAGTTTGTGGCCTTACTGGTGTCCTTATGCCACACCAATATCATCCACAGGTCAATCGACAACTACTGTTCTTAGCCACTCTATATCTACCAGATCTGTCGAGATTGACAAATGATCCCATATTACATTCTCCTTTTTGGCCAATTATTCTTGCTAAATTGCCTTCCGATATTCCGAAATTTGATGGTAAACCCGGTGAAGACCCTAATAACCACGTTATGAACTTTCATATATGGTGCTAATCAAATTCACTAATGGATGATTCTATCTGGTTACGTCTTTTCTAGCGTACACTTACGAGTACAACGACTAAGTGGTACATTGAATTACAAGGCATAACTTTTCAAGATTTTAATTCACTTACCATGGCTTTTCTCACACACTTCCAATTACCCATCCACTATGAAATCGACACATAATTGTTGACCTCCCTTCGTCATACCAACACTGTACACATATCTGATCATATTCATGAGTGGAGACAACGACGACGGTTGATAAAAGCAACCATTCCCGACCAATTTCTAGTTGAATGGTTTACCAAATCTCTTTTTCCTCCGATCGCTCGTGATGTAGCCATGGGTGGTGTTGTTATAGAAGAGGAAACCATTGCTCATGCCCAATATCTGGACTTGGTTTATTCCCAGTCTGGTACTTTGTATGAATTGATTCCAAACGTTCCCCGTCCATCAACCGATCCATCAAAACCATCCTCCACCGCTCACGTAGATGGAGTTATCAGTTCCGTCAAAACCCAGTCCAGTTCACAGTCAACCAAGATGATCAATCATTCAATCATTTCCCTCACTACCAGATTGACTTCACTCTCATCAAACCCCCCCGACTTAAATATCTGAGGTGAATGTAGTTCAATCTGCTTCTCCACCAGTCTGGGGGAAAGAAGAAAACTAAGAATAAACCCAAGAAAAATAATAAACCGAAAATGCAAAAACACAAACACAACCACCTGCTCCTGAGAAATAACCATAGTGCAAATTGAAATTTCTATGTCTCATTTGTGGTGAAGATCATTACACACGAGATTTTCCTCATCGAGACGAAGTTGCCAAACTTTTTAAAGGAAATTCTCAACCCATTGTATTGACACATCCTTTTACACAACAAAAATCACTGATTGCACAAAATCCTGCACCTCTGACAAGAGGTCATCCAAATCATCCTCCTAACGAGGAAGCTTCATCAAGTGCACATTTTTACATGTTTAATGGGATAGATTTGGCCACTTGTACTACAACATATGAAACATCTCTAGGTAAACCTGATAAGGAGAAAGTAACTACTAGTACCACATCGGATCCACTGCCCATTATAGTTAATCCTCCATCTGCGCCACTCCAGATTGAGAAACCCAACTTTGACTCTATTCTATGCCCTCTCAAGAGCAAAATTCGAAAGTCGACCTTTAATCCAAACTCACATGGTGCTAAAAAATACAACATCATTGAATATTTGGCTCAAACACCTTGCGCTATGTCAAATCTCGAAGTTCTACAACACTTCCCTAGCCAATGTAGGACTCTCTTGGTAGCCATCGAAGCTATATATCGTGAGTCATCAAACACTATCACGTTTAACCTAGATAATTTTAAATCATGACTCTCTCACCAACTCGCTTTCCAAATCGATGCCGTTGTCCATAATCAACATGTTGATCACACGATATTAGACGAGGGGGAATCCACATGTTTCATGTCCTTGGCTTGCTGGAAAGGACTCAAATCACATGGTCTCAATCAATCTCCCACCATGTTGTGAGCATTTGATGGAAGAGGTTTCTGACCTCATGGATTATTACAATCCTTATCCATTATATTGGGAGGAAAAACTGTTTCTGTATATGTTGAAGTAGTCGTTGCTCCCCTCTGTTGGTTGTGGAGCCTAATTATCTTCTTGATTAAGAGGTCTTTTACTTTCAACCATGTTTATACCCCATGAAGTATTTACACCCCAGAAGTATGTACACCCCATAAGTATGTACACTCTTCCACGCGGGGGAGTGCAGAGGGGGGGTACCCCCTCTGCAGGGTTCGGGGGGGCTATCCCCTTGGTTGGGGGGTCTAGGGGAAAGTGGGCCCCCAAAGGAAAAAATGCCTTGTAAATGTATATTGTAATTTCATTGTAAATCTGGACCGTTCATTATAAGGTCGCAGATCTAACGATAGAGATTATGTTAGGGTTTTTTGCCCTAGAAGGAAACCCTCTTTTATGAGGGAAATGTATTGCGGCTATGGTGGATGGAGAATATTGTATTCTGAGATAGGAGAATGTGAGAGAAAGAAGAGGAAGTTACAACGAGTTTGTTGTAGGTTGCATCCCTTCATATGCTGGATAATAATAAAGGAAGGACCTGGAAATTTCTCTGGTGGACGTAGTCCACACTGGGTGAACCACGTAAATCTGTGTCTCTATTGTATTATGTATCTTCTGTGTTTTGTTTCTACTTTTGTTTTATTTTATTTCTCCATGGTCCTGTTTTTCTAACGACTGGTATCAGAGAGAAAGGTAACTCGTAGGAAAAGAGGGTTCTTGGTTCGAGTGGGAGAAATGTCAGAAGATGGAAAGTTTAGGGTCGAGAAATTTAATGGCCAAAACTACCAGTTATGGAAGATGCAGATGGAAGACTATTTATATCAGAAGGATCTATTCCTACCATTAGGCGGAGTAGAAAAGAAGCCGACAACTACAAAGGATGAAGAATGGGAGATTCTTGACATAAAGGCTCTAGGAATGATACGGCTCAGCCTGGCAGCGTCGGTGGCTTTCAATATTTCAAAAGAAAAGACAACGAAGGGTTTGATGGATGCATTGGCCAAATTGTATGAAAAACCATCGGCATCCAATAAGGTATTTCTAATGAAGAGATTATTTAATATGAAGATGTTAGAAGGTGGGTATGTTGCAGATCATTTAAATGATTTTAATACAGTTACTAATCAACTAAGTTTTGTAAAAGTGTACTTTGATGATGAGGTCAGGGCTCTTCTAATCTTGTGCTCATTGCCAGAAAGCTGGAACAACTTGGTCATGGCTGTAAGTAACTCTGTCTCTGGTTCAAATACTTTAAAATTTGATGATGTTGTTGGTGTTATCCTTAGTGAG
>ML783150.1:589820-607549 GCA_009831015.1 Picea engelmannii | reverse complement strand
GGAGGAGAAAAGCGGTACAAGGCTAGACTTGTTGTAAAGGGGTTTTCACAAAAGAAAGGTATAGATTTTGATGAAATATTTTCTCTTGTTGTTAAAATGACTTCAATTAGAACTATTTTAAGTCTTGTGGCAGTAGAAGATTTGCATCTTGAACAATTAGATGTAAAAACAACTTTTCTCAATGGGGATTTGGAGGAAGAGATTTATATGCAGCAGCCACAGGGGTATGAGGTCAAAGGGAAGGAGAATTTGGTATGCAGGTTGACGAAGAGATTATATGGCCTAAAGAAAGCTCCAAGGCAGTGGTATCTGAAGTTTGACAGGTTTATGACATAATAGGGTTATAGTAGATGTCATTCTGATCATTGTGTTTATTTTAAAAAGCTAGAAAATGGAAGCTTTATTATCTTGCTATTGTATGTAGATGACATGCTTGTTGCAGGGTCTAATATGCAGGATATAAATGTGATCAAGAAGAAATTAGCCAATTCATTTGTGATGAAGGATTTGGGTGCTGCAAAGAAAATCCTTGGTATGAGAATAACAAGAGACATGAAAAATCAGAAACTGACATTGTCTCAGGGTGAGTACACAGAGAAGGTGTTGGAGAGGTTTAGAATGCAGAATGAAAAACTATTTAGAACACCTTTGGCCAACCATTTCAAATTAACTAAGGAAATGTGTCCCAAGACACAGGAGAAGATAGAATACATGTCCAGGGTCCCATATTCATCAGTTGTTGGCAGCTTGATGTATGCAATGGTTTGCACAAGACCAGATATTGCACATGCAGTGGGAGTTGTGGGCAGATATATGAACAATCCAGGTAAAGAACATTGGGAGGCAGTAAAGTGGATTCTCAGATACTTGAGAGGTACTGCTAATCATGCATTATGTTTTGGAGGTTCAGAAACTGTTGTACAAGGATATGTTGATTCAGATATGGCAGGTGATAAAGATAACAGGAGGAGTACCACAGGGTATGTGTTTACTATAGGTGGAACAACAATAAATTGGATTTCAAAACTGCAAAAGGTTGTTGCACTTTCAACAATAGAGGTAGAGTATGTTGCTGCTACAGAGGCTAGTAAAGAGATGATTTGGATACAGAGGTTTATGGAGGAATTGGGAAAGAAGTAAGAGAATAGCAGCTTGTACTGTGACAGTGAGAGTGCCATTCATCTTGCAAAGAACTCAACCTTCCATTCGAAGACTAAGCATATACATTTGAGGTACCACTTCATATGATTTGCCTTGGAAGATCGACATTTGAAGTTGGAAAAGATACACACTAGCCATAATCTTGCAGACATGTTAACAAATGGAGTAACTAGGGAGAAACTGAGTTCCTGCTCAGTTTTAGTTGGTCTTCAAGAATGAATATGAAGATGAGAAATTTTCCAGGTCCAAGAAGGTTCAGAGTCCAGCATATACAACAGTGGTGGATTTGTTGAGATCAGTCTCCAAGTGGTAGATTGTTGGTTGTGGAGCCTGATTATCTTCCTGATTCAGAGGTCTTTTACTTTTAGCCGTGTTTATACCCCATGAAGTATTTACACCCCAGAAGTATGTACACTCTTCCACGCGGGGGAGTGTAGAGGGGGGGTACCCCCTCTGCGGGGTCCGGGGGGGCTATCCCCCCAGCTGGGGGGTCTGGGGGCAAGCGGGCCCCAAGTGAGGGTTCTGGGGAAAATCCCCTGAAGGAAAAATTGCCTTGTAAATGTATATTGTAATTTCATTGTAAATCTAGACCGTTCATTATAAGGTCGCAGATCTAACGATAGAGATTATGTTAGGGTTTTTTACCCTAGAAGGCAACCCTCTTTTATGAGGGAAATGTATTGTGGCTATGGTGGATGGCGAATATTGTATTATGAGATAGGAGACTGTGAGAGAAAGAAGAGGAAGTTACAACGGGTTTGCTGTAGTTTGTATCCCTTCATATGCTGCATAATAATAAAGGAATGACCTGGAAATTTCTCCGGTGGACATAGCCCACACTTGGTGAACCACGTAAATCTATGTCTCTAATGTATTGTGTATCTTCTGTGTTTTGATTTAGCTTTTGTTTTATTTTATTGCTCCACGATCCTGTTTTTCTAACACCCTTGACTATAACTTGTTTTTAGGAAGAAGTTGGTTCTATGCTATGGCTATCGTCTCTTCATCGGTTTTTCAATGTGTCCAATTCCCTCATCGAGGTAAAATTGTGACCATCGATCAGTTAAGATTATTGCACCCCCGACACTTAAACGACCAAAAACATTCCTTTTCTGGGAGACTAAAAAATCACTTATAATTGTTGGGGTAGGTCTCTTGAAACATTCTTCGCTCATGGGTACATTCCCTACACCTCTTCCTCCCACTACGAAACACATCGCCACAATCAATATGATATTGAATATGGCACATCAGTCCTTTGAATCATCTTATCCTTGGATCGTGCCTAGTCCTTTAGAATTCGATACACTAGGTGACACCATGCCACTTAGTCCCGCAGAGGCTGAATATGACGCCATCCAATATGCCTCTCCTTCACCGGACGACCAACATTTGTTGGCGTCTACGACTGATTCATTACCATCATGGTTAGATTCCCTATCCTCTACTTTCGATTACATCCTACATATTTTCCCATCAGATGAATCTATTATGGAAATGATTAGTATCGAGGAAGCACCATGGGATGAAAACCACCATGGTTCATCCTTTCTTCCCAGTTTGGATGACATAGAGAAAGATATTTCATCTATCTTTCCTAGTGATATCATCGACTCTCCCCAATCTCCAATACTCACTCACGATACTATCTCTGAGGGGAATTTGGGAAAAATATCTTCCATGATTACGATCGACATATCCATTAAAGAAGGTATTGTCGAAAACATACAGCTAGGCGCCAATTTTCCAGCTGAATAATTTGAAACTTATACTGCCTTGTTCAATGAATTTTGCGACATCTTCGCCCGGAGCTATGAAGAAATGCCAGGGATCGATCCATTGATCGTTGTGCATGAAATCAAGACTTACCCAGGAGTTAAACCTGTGAGACAAAAACTTCGCCCGATACATCTTAAGAAAACGACGACAATCAAGGAAGAAGTAGAAAAACTTTTAAAATCTGGTTTTATTTACCCTGTCCCTTTGACCAAATGGGTTTCCAACATCGTTTTGGTCACTAAGAAACAAGGGACTATTCGTGTTTGTGTCGACTATCGAGATATTAATAAGGCTTATCCCAAGGACAATTACCCTACCCCCTTTATTGACCAAATCATCGATAATTGTGCCGAAAGCGTCATTTTCTCTTTCATGGATGGATTTTATAGCTATAACTAGATCGAGATTCTACCGATTGATCAACATAAAACAACCTTCATATTCCCTAGGGGTACTTTTGATCCGGATTATTTTTGAGAATGAAATGAAAGCAGAGATATTGCAATGAAATACACATAAATATTTCCAGAAACAGAGAAATACAATAATACATGATTTCTATTAATGAAATAAATGTACAAAGACTGTTAAAATACAGAGTGAAAGACTCGCTAGAATGGTGGTATCTTATCTCTGATAAGAGATGTGACAGCTACTCGCATTCGCAAGAATATGATTGTTACAATGAGGCTTCAAAGGCATTTTAAACATAAGGAAAATCCAAAACCCTAACCCCGGAAGATGAAAAGCCAAAAGGTTTGCGGGTCCTGATGGGGGTAGTTGATACATCAATTTCTCGGGGGCGTAACTTTTGCATACGACCTCCATTTGGGGCGCTCAATACACCATTGGAAAGGTCTAACCGAGAAGAACGATTTTCGACTGGCCTAAGCAAGTGCCTATCGTAATCACTTGGGCCCCAAATCCCCAAAAAACGTCGTTTAGGGCCTTAAAACGGTCCTGAGAGTTTGGAACCCGAAAAACTATCGAAAAACTGCCAAGGTGGAAAATTGTTTTTCGAGCTAGTGGAATAGGTGGGTGGGCACCGATAATCCACCTAGATCAACTTTCACTTATGATAAATTACCGTTTGGCCTTAAAAACACTAGAGCCACTTTTTAGCGGGCCATGTCATATGCTTTCCACGATATCAAACATATTGTTGAACGTTACCTCAATGACTTTCCCGCTCACTCGTCTCGTCGATGAGACCACATTGGTTACCTACGAGCCATATTTCTTCGATATCGGTTTTACAACATATGTTTGAACCCCCATAAATGCATTTTCGATTTCGAATCAGGGAGAGTCCTTGTATTCATAGTCTCCAAAGACAGGATTAGGGTGGATCTCTTAAAAGTCAAAGCCATTCTCACTTTACCTCCTCCCAACAAACTCACTCAACTGCAAAGTTTGCAAGGGAAGGCAAACTTTCTTCGCCGCTTCATTTGTAATTATGTCAAAATCACTAAAGGATTCCTGATATTGTTGCAGAAAGATGCCCCTTTTATAAAGGCTGCAACTAATCAGTGCTCATTTGATGCTCTTAAGCATGACTTAACAAACACACCTCTTTTGCACCCACTGAATTATGTGAAATATTATATCCTTTATTTAGCTGCCTCTACTTCCACTATCGCTATGGTGTTAGTAGAAGAGGATGAAGATGACACCGAACATGTGATCTACTATTTGAGTAAAAGTCTATTATGTCCTGAATTCCGGTATTCACCTGTTGAAAAGTTAGCTTTGGCAGCAGTTATTTTCGTCCAGAGATTTCACCATTACATTCTGTTACACACTACCATGGTCATTGCAGATTCAAATCCCATGTACCAAATCTTTACTCATCAAGTACTTGGGGGAAAATATTCTAGATGGATCGTCATTCTCCAAGAATTTGAACTCGAGTTTGCCAAATCCAAAGCTAAGAAATCATTGGTTTTTGCGGAATTAATTTGCGATCTTCCCCATACTAATGAGGATATTGAGCCCATTGATTCTTTTCCCTATGAATCCCTATTCCTTATTAGCACATCCGATTCTTGGTATGGAGATATTATTCTCTATCTCCAAACCCAATGTTTTCATCCTAGTATTTCACATGATGAACAACGTTGCATTAGACATCACTCCAAACACTACCTTATCATTGGAGACACCTTGTATCACCATGGAATTGATACTGTCCTTTGACATTGCTTAACCCACAAAGAGGTTGAACAAGTTTTAAATGATTGTTACCTTGGAGCTTGTGGCGGTCATCTTTCTGGGATGGATACAACCCAAAAAATTCTATGTGCTGGTTATTTTTGGCCTTCTATATTCAAAGATTGCATTGAGGCCGTTAAAAATTTCCACCCTGTCAGATATTTCAGAGGAAAGAACGTACCCACCCAGCTCCACTTAATCCCATCATCATCGTCGCCCCCTTAGCAAAATGGGGCATCGATTTAATGCAATGTAATCCTACCTCGACCGGGGGGCATGGTCATATCATCGTTGCCGTCGATTACTTCACTAAATGGGTTGAGGCTATGCCTACATTTCTTAATGATGGTCACACTGCAACACTCTTTTATTTCAACCACATCATCACTCGATTCGGTGCCCCACAAGCTATTGTAACTGATCATGGATCCCATTTCCAGAATCATATGATGGGTGAATTTTACACCAAGCTAGGTTTTTTCCATGAAAACTCATCCCCCTACTATCCTCAGGCCAATGGACAAGTTGAATCCATCAACAAAGTCATGAAGACCATGCTTCAATGCATGGTGGAAGTAAGAAAAACCTCTTGGCTCCTACAGGTCTTCTCCGCACTATGAGCTTATCGAACTTCGGTTAAACAACAACTGGATTTACACCCTTCCAGTTGGTATATGGGATAGAAGCAATATTACCGATCAAATGCGATATTCCTTCGTTGAAAATTGCCATAGAACTCTTACCCCACACTTCTGCTGAAGAGAAACAATTATTATATCCAACCAAGCTGGATGAAACCCGTCGTGATGTTGCTCTCATCAATGAGACGTATAAAAAACACATGAAAAATAAATATGATATGTCCATCCAACCTCACACTTTCTTAGAAGGAGATCTAGTCCTAGTCTATGATCAAGATCATGACAAACTGGAGGTAGGAAAGTTAGAACCCATGTGGCACAGGCCATACATCATAAAACGCGTGTTACATAGAGGCTCCTATGGGTTAGTAGACTACGATGGAATATCTCTCAGTAAGCCCCAAAATGGGCTTTACCTCAAGAAGTACTATGCATAACATATCTCACATGTGTGATTTGTACATTACTGTACTATATACTTTTGAATTGGTGTGTCTTTTCTTTTGTGTGCACAAGTTTTGTCTCAGCTACTTATACTTTACTTTGTGATTGAATGCGCAGATGACATCATCCTTTCCCATCTATTTCTTGTTTGCTGATGGCACTAATCGACATACCCAGAACATCACTTCTGTAGCTTGGGTCATTTACCACTCTGGCGAGTTAGTGATTTTAGGAGGGATTTGCCTCGGATATGCGACCAATAACATTGCAGAGTATCATGCCATCATCAAAATCTTAACTGAAGCCTCCTCTCTAGGTATATCTCAATTGATTATTAAACTTGACTCTCAACTTGTGGCTCGTCAACTTAATCATGAGTATGCCGTTCACAATTCAAATTTACTTCGTCTCCATCTGAGGGTTCGCTGTCTCAAAAGATCCTTTGAATTTCTTGAGTACAAACACATATCAAGAGAACTTAACATGATCACATATTCGTTAGTGAATTACGTGTTGGATTGGTATATTGCGCATACATAAACATTTGAAACATAAATCATATGTATAAATATGTCACATAAAACACAAAAATACAGCATAGGTAGTTGCAAAACTCGTTTATATATAAAGCGTGATAGCAAAAGTTTTTTAAATACATCATACAAAAGTACATAACGAGGAAAAACATGGGCCTTCATGCCCATAGTATCATAATAAAGACTACAAAATATCCGAGGACTCTACTCTTCCTCATGTATCATGTTGTGCTCTGCATAACACACTACAACTCATGTCACCCATTGTAACAAATGTTTGAGGCCTTAAGAGACCTCAACTGTGTGTCATTAAAGATGTAAAGGCACATCTCACCTCCTCAAGGGAGGAAAACCCATCATCAATCCCTGAAGGTTTCTCTCCACCTCCCGGAGTCCTCCCACTATGACGTAATGCTCAGCTGCCACCTGTGCATCCCCACGACGCCCCAATGCTGGCATTTCCGCCAGACGTGACACACATATTTCTGCATGATGAAAACAAAATGGTTTAGATTCCTCGTTGTATTGAAAACAAAATGGTTTAGATTCCTCGTTGTACAACCAAAAACATATAAAACCAAAAATATATTGTCACAAGGTTATGGTTTTTATACTTGATGTGTCCCACTGTATGCCCTCGAGAAGTACCAAGTCCACACTGCCTCTGAAATCTACCCCAGCATAGGGGAATTCCGCAATCACCACTAAATACCTCCTCCACCATGTGAAGAAGTCGACAGTTAATCTGAAAGCCGAGGGCTCATTCCCCAACCCGGGGGAGAGACTGGTCCACCTTTCCATGCGAGGATCGGTCATAGGACGTGCTATCATTACAACCTGTGGTTGCATCTGGGGGATCTTCTATAGGAAAAATGAAACCAATAAAGAACCATATCCGAACAATTTTTTCCTGCCAGTCCTGCATTTGGATATCTGCTCTTTGACATTCCTCAGGAACCCTGCACTCTGGTTGAATAGTCTTGGTTCCAAACACTGAATGGCATAAGAAATTTGTGCTTTAGAAGTCAAATGGGCACTAGTTCTCCCCGCCAAATTGGTGATGGCGAATATGACAGATCGAAGTGCTAGATCCCTCACATCTTTTATCATGATCCTTTCTCCCACCAACCGTGACCCTGGTATACAATATTCGACAACATATGTCTCGGTAGGTCTCAGAGTAGCCCTGTGTCCGAAAAAAAGTATGGGCGCCCCTCTCCTCAAGAGCCCTGTCAAAAAGTATACATAGCCCATCTCAATCTCAATCATATGCGGCCCTATACAGAACGTTTTCTCGACGTTGTCCCATAGACCAATCAAGTATTCAAGCAATACTATTTATTTTCTCATGTTATGAAGTTTGAAATGCTTGAGAAAGCCACAATTGTGTAAAGTTGCCCTCGCCTGAGGGTCCTGAAGAGCGAAAATGTCATCGAACTCATGCTCACATTCTTTTCACTCAATCATATCTAGTTGTGGATGAAACTTGCAAAAACATCAATTAATCATCATTAGATAAACTCTCAATGAAATAAATTGCCTCTTTTTAGCCTAGAAATCATTTTTTTTTTAGTTCTGCACCTAACGCTCCCTCAAAGAAGCTAACAGAGTGCTAGCGCTCCCTCAACACGTGCACCGGGGCATTGAAATCATGATCGATGCTCCCCTTGACGCCTCGAGGGAGCGCCGATCCTGTTCAACACTCTAGGGTTTCCCAAGGAGCATAGAAAACCTAAACTATAGGCTTCAATGCAATAAAAAGGTATTAAAAAGAATGAGGAGGAGGAGACAACCAACCTGGTCTGGATGGTTATGAAAATGGTCACCCACAACTCCCGCAATCAATGCTAAAAAATCCCTCCAAAAGTGGTAAATACTCAAAGATCAGAGGGGAATGGTAAAAAACAAATGGTAAAGATGAATTTATGACCAGTTTGATATTTGATATGTTCAATTAGGTCAGTATAAAATCTATTTATTTTTATTTTTATTTTTAATTTTTTCGAGAAATTACTAATATTTTGTGCCTAGAACAACTTAATTTTATAGGAATTTGAGAAGAGTTCTTTCGATGACCTTGTAACAACCAATGATCTTAGTCTTTGTTCTTTCTCACGCTCACAAATACATGATAATGTAACTGAGTATACTTTTATCACTTTTTTAGACTTGTAAATATTATACGAAAAATGAACCCCATGGAGTCTCCTTTAAGCTCTTTTCAGACTCTTTAAACATGAAAATATTGTCGAGTGATCTTGTTTCCTTTCACACTCGTTAAAAGGTTTGAAAGAGAGTCTTCCGAGTAATAGTTTATCTTTTTTTCAGACCTCGGAGACTAAAATTACAAAAAAGGACAACCCTGGAGTCGTCTTTAAGTCCTTTTCATACTCTCTAAACATGAAAAACCATCGAGTTTCCCTTCTCTGGACTTGCTAAACTACACATTGAAGGGCCCATATGGGAATGAACCCTTACTTCTTCCAATTCATTAAATAAAGGAAGAGGAACTTACCGAAGGTGAGTTATATCGAGCATGTGTTATCCTCCTCGAGCTCGTTAAATTAAAAAGAGGTACTCATCTATTTGGATGGGGGAAAAAATTGAAGGAAGCGGGTCAAGTTTCTTGATTTTTTTTGTAAAACAGTTCTTGCAATTGCCCTTGAACCTTCACACCGAACAATTGGATAATCCTCTGAACCTCTACACTGAACCAATCTTATGAGTCTTTCCACTCCATTGAACCATCCAAAGAATGCCTCAGCACTTGCTGCATTATGTTTTGGTCCACTCTGCATTTATGTTTCCAAGTCTCATGTCGTGCCTCAGTGTTCAAGGGAAGTTTCCACCTTGAGAGTCAACCATCCACAAAATTACCAGTTTCCATACCCATGTTAGTCTCTATTCATCTACTATATCTTATCACTTTCTTGTGTCAATTTCGTGTCGATGATGGGGGATACATCAAGGTCCTCCTTCTGCGTGTCTAATCCCGTCAATTTCAACACATCATCTAGGAATTATACTTAGAAATTAGTTAGTACCTTGGGATTTGCATGCCTCAATGGAAAGCCTCCTTGCTTTTGATAGTAGTTTTACATCATTGACCTCTGATCAGATGATTCCACAAATGTTCGACCTCAACTCATTTATTCACATTCGCTGGATTGTACTAGGGTACCTTGGGAGCCATTAACATCATTGGTGAGTTCCCTCACACTTGTTAACGGTTTACCTCAATGACCGGTAATCAAGTGGTTTCTACCATATTCGACATCAAAACATCTATTCACATGGCTATATTCGTACCACATCAGGATTGGGATGAATACCCTGGGTTCAACATTCATTATGACATATGATTTTCTTAGGCTGTGAAGGAAGTCATTTGAGCATGCTGATACTTATTATGTTCTCAAGTAGATCCACGTTGTATTGGTCTATGGTTATGTTTTATCATCTTGTAGCTCCAATGTGTATTTTGCGTGACTACGATCAATTCATGTCATAGAAGTATGGATCCACATTGTATCTCTGGTGGCCATACCCTTAGTCAATATCATCATGGATCCGTAGTGTATTTTTTGGCGGCCATACATTGAGTCATTTATAGTCCCAACATAGGTATGCATGCCTCGAGAATGGAACACATATTAACATTGTTTGATGGTTGTCTGAACCTTCTACCAGGTTCCCTCACTCCATACCCCTGCTTTGAAGAATCTACAAAGTGTTTCAACCATCAACGTTCATTTTCTGACTTCACACTTTGAGGGGAAATCTGTTACACATCAAAATTCCTTACTTCAATAATGTCACATTCTCAGTTTCTCACTTTTGTCGCAAGTTTCGTAAGTGTTTCATTGCGAATGATACCTTGGAAACACTTGATACAACCCCTAAAGAATGTTAGAAGAAGAAGCCCCATCATTTGATAGTCGGAACAAAGTTTTTTTCTATGAGAAATGGTCATCTTGGCAACTTTTGGAAGATCAATGATCCCCTTCTCATATGCAGGGAGCACTATCTCTTTGTCTATCTAGCAGAGAGCATTGAAGCGCTTTGTTCCCCATTGTAAGGGAGCACCAAATTGGTTGAGCAAATCTTGGGAGAAATCCCCTTTTTCTGTAAGGACAACTATGGATGGATTGAGTTGGTTTGGCTCAAATCTAACCCTCATGCTGCATTTAAGGGAGATATCACAACTAATGGAGTCATATCCTCATCTAATCCAAAATATAACCAAGGTGGTTGAGCCTTTCAAAGCCTATAAATGGAGGCATTCTCATGGTGAACAAAAAGGGGAAATAATCAACAAAGCATTGTTATTCTGATCGTGGATCTTTCGAGCAAGGGGTTGGACAAGGAGGACTTGGAGAAGCTGCAACATCATCTAAAGATTGTAAGTGTCTCTTTAAAGTTCTCATCAATATACTTGGCCTATTTCCTTCTAGTATGTGTTTACATGTACTTGTCTATGCTTGTTTTAATCCTTCATAGATAGATCGATTTTGTCTTATCCATTAGAGTAGGAGATAGTTGTTTGTCTCTTGTCATCCATTGCAGGTACTATTCGAAACTCGTGGATTGGAGTAGCATGGACAAACTTCGAAAGTGAGGTACATCATACTATCCTTCTTACTCTCTTTTTTGATGGGCATCATTAGTCTATAGGAATGGTAGTGTCCAAAGGTAGTTTTCTGTCTCGGTAGAGGGGTTTGTACTCCGAGGGAAGATTCACCTGTTCCCAGGGGAATTATTTCGTAACACAGGTGACCACCACATGCTCCTGTGTGACAGTCATTTAACATAAGTTATTCATATTTGTGAGTGAGACATCAATGAATAATGCAATCCACTCCTCGACGATATAAAGTATTATTGAGGATAAGATAGTTCCGCGCTTGATGGCGTATTTGTTGATGCTCATCACGAGAAGCAGAAGATGGGCAGTTCAAAGTATGAATATACACAGGCATATATCCATACCAAGGGTCCGAATATGCAATAAGGAAAAGATCCTCATTGATCAGTGACTCTTTGGGAAAATTATTACCACTCTTGACCCAAAGTTCTGAGATTAGTTCAACAAAGACCAAAGACTTTTTAGACCTCGATGAAACAAAATACAAGTAAAATTATTTTAGGATGACTATCCATCGGCTGATTTCCCCACCGATGACTCGTTGTGTTAACACATATTGAAAAAGGTTCACAATAGCTACGACGACGGTCTTGCGAAGCAAGATGTAATGACAAAATCGTTGGACGTCATGAACAACTGCCAAAGAAAGTTTCTCAACATGTGTGTAGTTGAGTTCCGGTCCTACCAAGCCTCATCTAAGATAGTAGATAACATACTCTTTGAGCACGTCATCCTCTTGGACCAAGACCATGCCAATAGTAGACTCTGCGACAATCGAATACAACAAGAAATCCTTTCCATAATCCAGAGGACTGAGCAGAGGGGCAGATGTCAGAGCACATTTCAACGCTTTGAAAGAGTGTTGAGCTGCTTCATCCCAATAAAATGGGACCCTTTTTTTCAAGATATTCATAAACCCTTTAGTAATCTCGGCATAGTTAGCAACAAAATGCTGAAGAAAATTAGTTTTCCCCTATAGAATTTGAAGCTTGGGGATTGTGCACTGGGGAGGAAATTAAACTATTACATCAACCTTCAGAGCATCGAACATGATCCCTTTAGTTGACATGATAAAACCTAACAAGCGTCCCAATGTCACGCAAAAACTACACTTATTTGGATTCAGGCGAATTCGATAGTAGTGACACCTCTCAAAGATAAGTCCTACATGTGTGGGAAGATCAGATCTCTTACGAGAACATGATGCCATATCATCAAGATACGGCTTGACTATGTGTTTGAGGTTGTGGAAGGGAAATGACATGGCCCACTGAAAAGTGGCTCGAGCATTCTTAAGGCCAAAAGGCATTTTCCTGTACGCAAAGGTACCCAAGGACAAATAAATGTCATTTTATGTTGGTCCTTAGGCTTGATTTGAATATGGTTGTACCTAGAAAAACCATCCATAAAAGAAAAAACTTCACAACGTACACATTCATGGACAATCTGGTCAACGAATGGGGTTGTAAAATGATCTTTCGGGAAAGCTTTGCTTAGGTCACGAAATTCTATACACACACAGATCATTCCTTGATTTTGGTTGGCAGGAATAGGGTTCGACACCCATTCCATCAATTACACTAGATAGATGAAACCAACCTTGATGAGTTTCTCTACCTCAACCTTGATTGCCACTTCCTTGCGAGGATTGACTCAGATAAGCTTCTGTCGGACATGATTAACATCGGGGCAAGTTGTGATATCATGTTCAATGATACATGGGTCAATTCCTGGTATCTATTCATAAGACCAGGCAAATACGTCGCATAAGTATTCAAATAATTTAGTGTAAATATGAATCTCTTCGGGGGAACAATCTGCTCTAATGAAGACATTTTTCATGATGCCAAGGGTTCTAGAGATGTCAATATAAATCATTTCAGCTATACTTTCCATGTTTCCCTTGGCATAGATTCTGTGTGTGGCTAGAGGGTTAATAGGAAAATGGGGCATCTCCATTCACGGTCGCAATGAACTATCTTACATCTATTTTCTTCAGCTTGGGTAAGAAATAAGATCTGTGGTGAAGATTGCCCCAAGGTTTGTCTGGCCCAGTCATTGCCTCCAAAATCGCCTCGTCAGAGGGCCAGACTAAGTCCAGAGGATCGTAAGTGGCGAGAGACTCTTGAGCCCAAATAGGCTCTAGAAAGAGATCTAGATCCTGTGGGGGAGCCAGATAAGGGTTTTTCGAGGCTTGCTGGACAATATTATACAGAACCTCAACAACAGATAAGGGCATAGCCATTCCAGGGTGCCCTACCTCTTCCATCGAAGTCGACGGGGAAGGTAAAATCCACAGGTCATTAAAGTAACTCATTCTAAAAGACGCGACTTGAAAAATTGTAGCCTTCGGCTGGTCGGGGACCACCGAAATAAACTTGACATTATTAACAGGCGGTGGATAATCAAAAGTCCCCATTAAAGATGGAAACAATTCGACACCTAAGTTGATGGTACCTGGTTGTGGGTTGTTAATCATTGGGACTGTGGATACCCCCGATGAAGGGTTAGGATAGGATAAGGATAACTGATCAATAGTTATGATCTGACCTTTGTGAGGAAACCATAAGACCCAAAAAATGGTGGATACAATTGTTGTCATAGCGTAGGTCCAACTCTGCCTTAACAAAATATTGTAGTCAAGAGGAACATCGACTACTTCTACTTCGACACACATGGTTTTTCCCTCCAACTGCATGGGGAAGGAGGGAATTATGCCATGTGGTCTAAAATATTGACAGTCAAACATGATTAACAACGTGGGTGACGGGGATAACTCAAGTCAATCGATGGCCTTCCAACATGCCAATGACATCACACAAGTCGATACACCCTCATCAACCACCGTATGGAAAATGTTTTGTGTCAACAATTTCGTGGCATACACCACTACTATATGAAAAGCGACGTGGTGAGGAAGATGAGGTTTATAATTTGTAGGGTAAAAAACAATCATTCCTTGGTTAGTAGTCTTGGTCGCTCCCAAGGAAGACAACAATGTTTTCCTCTATGAGGGGCAACTCTGGAGGACTTCTAGAGCTGATATTGCACAAGGAGTTTGTGCCAGATCCTCCACGATGGAGTAATTTTGAGCAGCCCTTACATTCAGGTTGTGAGAAGCCTTTTTGAATGCACCCTTAGGGATGCGAGTCATAGTTTCTCCCACAGTCTTCTCAATTTGAAGAGGAGGTAGTGGGTTGGAGGCTTCTTTTCCCTTCTCAACATATTCTAACATTCCGTAATTATGATCCCTGACCTGCAGATGAGCTTCAGACTTCATCATATAAACATTTGTGGCTTCGTTATTAGCATTACGTGCGAGGGCTCCCTGATTTCCCCCAGACATGTTCGTAGATGAGGAAGCTTGAGCCAAAATTTTCCCTTATGGAAAAGGGTTGGTTAACACGACATGATTTTGTTGTGCCAATAAATTTTGGGCTTCCTCAAGCCGATGGCATTGGTGAGTCAAGTTGTCGTCTGTGCAAAGATTACATGTAAACCTCACCTTCCTCTTTTCATTTTTTCCCTCACCAACATTATTCACAACCTTCTTATCCCCCTTACCCTCATTGTTTTTAGATTTCCTCTTTCCCTCGATTGCTAGTTACCCTTGGGATTCATCGATTGCACACTGTGTACATCCAATGTTTGGGTTATGGGGGTAGCTGAACTAGGAGTTTGGCTAGCCAAAATCTGTTAAATCGATAACTGATGTAACTGATTAGTCAACTGATTTATGGGCTTGCTCTGTGTTGAGCCTACTATTCCATCGACGTGAGGCCCAAACTTCTATTTGATCTCATCGAAATTCGATCGTGGTGCTTTGGGAAAGATATCGTAGAGCATAATGTAATGAGAGTAAATCAACTCCAGTTGTTGGGCTCTCATGATAGCCTCTTCTTTGAAAAAAAACTTGGACATCGTGATGTCTTTGGATACACAAGGCACCAAGGAATTTAGGAACCACTCGAGAAAAAATGCGAGAGAGACCTTAACTTTGATAAATCTCTTTCGTCAACACCATTCTCAGATGTGATTCGAGATATGGACGACTTTTGTTTGCTCAAAGTTGGCGAGAAACTCGGTGCTGAGATTGTATATTACCGGTAAGTGGAAATGGTTTAAGAATACCATAGCCACATCATTAAAGTAAGCGTACATCGAGCTACCGATCTCAATATACCATTTCACGACACCCCTTATAAAGCATTGAAACAAACACAACTGAACAAAATCATCCTTTAATGAGTTGGATGAACACCATAAATGAAATGTCATAACATGATTAGCTGGATCTTTGCCAGGCTTGCCTTTGAACTTAGGGATGTCTGAGGGAAACTTAGTAGGCATGGGGGGCCAAAGAGGATCATGACATATCGGGCCATTCAACAGTCTCGAAAAGTCTGGAAAATGCAGAGTTTCCAGGAAAGGTAGTCTAGGTTGTGGTGGATTCAAATGAAAAGAGGGGTCTAGATTTTGGCTGGCACTAGGTTGCCAGAAAAATTTGGCGACTGGGCAGGGTTTTGGAAGAAGCTATGGTGACCTTGTCCAATAAAAGGAGTTTGCATTTGATTTTGCATCACCAACTAATTCTCGTAGTTGGATGAAATTTCTTGTGTAGGGATTGCTCCCTGCCTAGTATTCCAAGGACCTTTTTGGGGATGCCCCCATTCAACCCTACTGGCATAGGTACTGAATCATGCATGAGGTTCCACTGAGTGTGGGAGGGGTTTCCCCTGATCGAAATCCCTTGCGAAGGAAGCAAGCCCTGCCAATGATTTCTAAGACCCAGTGAGGAGTAAACTCCCATCACTTCTCCCTGTGAAGGAATGAAATCTTACATAGGGTTTGGTTTACCAAAAATGGGGTTGCCCCTTGCCGAGAAGTAGACGATGATAAAGCGTTATTTCCAAACACACTAAACAAAGAAAAAGGCATAGACCCTACCAGAGTCATGTAGGACTGAGGTCCATGACACCCCCACTAAAAAAAATAGAGTCAATGTTAGGCCCGATTGGTTGCTGGAAAGCGCCTCTGAGTGAAGGGGATAGAGGAGGGATATGACCCCCATCATAAAGGATGGTGTTGAACGGGGCAGTGGTTCCCGTGATATATCCTTGTAAAGGAGAATTAGAGCTCCCTGCCCCCATACCAATAATTTGTAGAGTAGAGTAGGTTAGGACCAAACTAGAGTTGAAACCTGACATCCCATATGAAAAGGGAGCGCCAAACACATTCTGGATGGAGGGAATAGTGGTCGAACTCGTTGAAGGGATTGAGCCATTTCCTGAAGTAGTGGGTGTCTAGATAGTCATAGTTCTAATACGTAGAGGTGGGGGAGGAGGCACAACACCCCCTTCTGTGATAGCCGAGATGGGAGTATGAGGAATCCTAGAAGAAGTAGCACTAGTTTCTTCCATTGTCTCTCGTCTAAAAAACCGACGTTCAGGTGAAGTCAACTCAGGAGGGACTATCTAAATAAGAAGTGACATTGATAAGCCAGTGATGGGAGGGTTTGCGGGCCTAAAGCCTTTAACTTCAAGGCCAGAAATGGTGGACTCCTCCGGTGTAGGAAAGTATTCTCTAGGAGCTGGCTCGAGTACAGTTTCATGTGTCCCAGTCACTTCAAATGAACCCTCTTGGTTTAGCCTGTGCCTTAGAAGTGGTGGAGGTGGATCCAAAGTAACCAGTGGTAGACCTTGAAGCTTACGTGAACGATGGAGCTCTTGATCTTCCACCTTGTGAAATGATCAACCAAAACTATAAGGTTGAGCTAGCATGAAACACATAGCACACAATAAAAAGTTCCTAATAGAAAATCAAGAAAACAATTGATTGGTAGGAAGAACATTTACGCTAATCGACACTAGATAAACTTACCGGTGCAAGTGTAAATCGAATACGGAAATACCCTCCGAGTATACTCTGCAAAGTGTGATTTGATGTCTACCCTAGGTACCGCGGTATACCCCAACAATCACCCTTGTAAGTCACTAAAAAAAAGCAACTAGGTTGCCAGTTTGTAGTTAGTCACCAGGCTGGTACAATCGACAGTCGAGCTGATCATAATGAGAAGGATAAAAAAGTCCGAAGCCTTCAAGGGTACCGAAGGAAAATGGTCCAGAAGAAAAATGATCCAGATTATTTTCGGCACGAAATGAGAGCGGATATATAATAAAGAAATGCACAGAGATATTGCAGATATTCAATAATATAACATAAATGTATCAGAGATGCAACCATAAACACAGATATACAGTAATACACGATTTCTATTAATCAAAGAAATGTACAGAGACTGTAAAAATACAG